>CAUYRT010023897.1:0-14417 GCA_963574885.1 Lepilemur ruficaudatus
CTTCTGTTGAATTCAAGTCCACTCCCAAAAGGAAAGGAATTTCTTAAGGAAACTGCAGAATCCTGCAATGTTTTAGAAAGGTGTTGTTAGTATTTATTCTCCAGCTCTTAAAATAACAGTGGTATCATTCTGGATCTATAGGAGCATGAAGAATGAGATTATTGAACTAATTAAAAATTGACAGGGCATTTAGTTTTTTTCATGCTCCATTTTTCATTTTCTGTTGATTTCATAAACATCAGAAATGAAACACTGCCCATTCACCCACCCATCCATCCATCCAGACCAGCAGCAGCCCTGGTGCCCTGGTCTGATCAGTGCAAGACCTCCTGCAGGTCTGCAGGACTCAGAATCCTTGGCCGCACTCAAGAACAAGAAGGAAGAGGAAGGACACAAGCAGAAAAGCTGAAGGTGGGAAAAAACCTCAAGTGAAAAATGGAGACTACATCCAAAGGCAAAGTGAGGGTGTGGTAGGGAATGGCCTGCTGGGAGGGGCAAATGGCTGTCACGTGAGTCTTTTCCACTAAGGCTTATTAGAGAGAGATATTAAGGCTGATGGCATGGTTGAAGGCATGACCAGTAATACTGGTGAGAGTTGTGGAAGGGTCTCTGGGTGATGTATGGTCTTCTTCTTCAGCTTGGCTGTGGGATAATCCACACTTATTGAGCAATAGAAAAAGAGAAGGGGCAGTTTGCTTGCAACAACAATACTAATAGCAAGTCTCTGCTACATGTCACTCTTCCAAGCCCTTCACATTTATTAACTCATTTAGTCATAACAACCACCACCCTAGGAAATAAGCATTATTACCATCCCCATTTTCCAGATGAAGAAACTGAGGCACGGAGGTGTGGGGACTTCCCAAGGTCACACAGTCAGTAAATGGTAATGGCAGACTCAGGCAGCTCACTCAGAGCCAGGTGCCTTAGCATGATTCTCTGCTGCCTCTCGCACAGCGAGCACTGTTCTAAGTGCTTTGCATCCTCGCTGTGGGGCGGGTACTACTGTTGTCCCCATCCTGAGGACATGGGCCCTGAGCACTGAGAGGCAGGGAAGCATCACTGGTGAGAAAAGCCCAGGTGGGCAGGCCCCAGAGCCACTGCTTAGAACCACCACTGCATACTGCCTCTGGGCACGCCTGGCAAAGGCCACCTGTGCACACCCATGTCCCTGCTACCCTCTCCTTCTGCCCCATTCCACTTTCTCTAATTCCAGGCTCTCCCAGAACCCCTGTTGCACCCCCCAGTGACAAGTGTTTATTTGTATGCCCCTGTGCTGTCAGATGGGGTGCAACATGGGCCCCACTCTTACCCCAGGCTATGCTTCCTTTCTCAGGGTTTTTCAGGTATTCACTTGAATTTGATTCTCTGTTGGTGAAGACTGTGTGCATCCAAGAAAAGATAAGGAGAGAGCTCAGGCAATTCTTTCTGATAATTTAAACTCAAGAAAAGCTCCAGAGAGCAGTGTAGTCATTCACAGAGCTCTGTCATCATATTAAATCAGTGCTTCCACACGGGTTATTTTATTTAATTCTCACAGCAGCTCAGTAGAGCAGCCATTGGTGTCTCTGTAGCGGGAAAAATACTAAGAGTCAAGAAAAGCTAACGGACTTGCCCAAGATTGCATGCCCAGTAAAAGGCACAGCTGGCACTCAAAATCCATGACTACATAGTGATGCTGCAACACAAAACAATTTTTCCTTCCGCTCTTTACAAATAACAACCACCACCTAAAAAAAATCTCTGCCCTCAGTTTGTGGAACATGAGGGGTTATTATCTCAAAGGGACCACATTGTGTCGATTCATCCCTGCAGCCACAAAGCTCCCATGCTAGGTAGAACAGGCTCCACGTTGCTTTATCACTTCGACCTCTCTTCCCAAATGAGATCAGTCTCCGTACTCCCTCCTGGCATGCATTTCTGGAGAGCTGGAAGCTGAAGATCTTCCATCAGGGTCCTTCCTCTGTGAAATATCATTCCTTTTGTTCTTTTAAGAACGCTTGTTAGCTGACCTTTCAGGCACAAGGAAAGATAGCTTTTTTTGGTCTATTTTCCCCAGGTAGTTGGGGGGAATGTTGTTCTGGGCTGGTGTTCAGTGGGTTTCTGAACACCCACCAGTGGGTGTTCAGTGTTTTGCTATAGTGGTATTACCATATCTTGGAAAATTTTCTAAGTCATCGCTTATGCAGCCAGGGTGACTATTAAAATGATGGGAACATTTTTATAAATTCAAAACTTAATAAGAACTTAATAAATGTATAAAAGCACAGTTAATAAAATGGGCAAAACTAATTCACCTAAAGAAACAACTTGGCAGTTTTTCAGAATCTAGAATGAGTTTAATGCCCAAAAACAAGTTCACAGAATAAAAGTATGATAAACAATAAATGCTGACTTTGATTTTATATAGGTATTCAGGTGGAAGAAATACAGACAGAAAAAATTAAGCATATATTGATTTAAAATGGCTATAATGTCCTATTTACGTATAACCATTATTTTGCTGGAATAAAAACACGTGATAATTTTTTATTGCCGTTAAAAAACACAGTGGATCTTTTTATTCTTTTTCACTGAATATCTATGATCTTTACCATATCTGAAGCCCTACCCAGCATAAGAGGTCAAGGTAGAACTTGCTAATAAATGTCAGAAACTGGAACCTCTGGATCTCCTTCCCACTCCCTCTCCCTCCCTATCCCTCCTGTCCTATTCACTGCTCTTCCAGGAGCATGGCCTCTACTAGTTGGGGGCTTCACTGACTGTTCATGAACTTAATCCTACACTCCCTGGTCCCTGAAAATCATAAAGTGGTTTTCCAAAAGGGAAGAAATTGACTGCCAAATGCTCTGTGTGCTGAGCAAAATTTCAATGAAGAAATGGATACATACATGGAGAAAATATAAATTAAATGTTTCATAATGTGTGAAAATTCAACCATTTACAGGTCAAAGGGTTGAATTTAAAATTTTAATGCTTATTTTGTTTCAGATATTTTATTTTCACTAATGTAAGACATATTATCGGTTTTTTTTCTTTTGAGACAGGGTCTCACTCTGTTGCCCTGTGCAGTGTCATCGTCATAGCTCACTGCAATCTAAAACTCCTGGACTCAAGCAACCCTCCTGCCTCAGCCTCCCAAGTACCTGGGACTACAGGCATGTGTCACTATGCCCAGCTAATTTTTCTATTTTATGTAGAGACAGGGTCTTGCTGTTGCTCAGGCTGGACTCCTACTCCTGGCCTCAAGCAATCCTCTTGCCTTGGCCTCCCAGAGTGCTAGGATTACAGGTGTGAGCCACCGTGCCCAGTCTGTTTCAGATATTTTAGCAGTAGGCAGACTTTTGGTCTTCAGATAGGGAGAGGGAGATGGGGGTTGGGTGGGTGGTGAACATGGAGGTCCCAGGCTGCAGCTCATCTGCAGAGCTCCTCCTGGCTCCTCCTGGCTACCATAACAGCCATACTGATCCAAGCCTGAACCCCCTTCCCCTGGAACCAGGGCCGGCACAGATCCGATAGTGTAGGCTCATCAGTGAGCGGATGAGTGGATGATTATGGTTATAGACCTTGGGAAAGATATGAAGAAAGCAGATGTCAGGCCAATTGAACTTAAACTAGCTACATTTTAAATCACAAAGCAGCTGTCCTGCTATGTCCCACATTATTAGGGAAGAAGGGAACCTCTTTTTATAGTGAAATACTATGAAGAAGTAGTCAAAGACCAAGTCTTCTGCCAATGCTAGAATCAGTAAGACTATGACCAATTATGGAAAATTCAGTTCTCTGTGTGTAGTTTGAAAAATCAAACCAAACAGAAAGTATGTGTTTGCCGGGGAGGGAAGGTAGAATCAAAACAGCAACTGTATTCCAATCTGTTTTTAACACCGTCAAACTCCTTGAAGTAACAGAGTCAAACATTTTTCTCAAGCAGAAGGAACTATTTGCTTTCCAACATCAACCAGATGGAAATGGTCTCAAAGATGATCAGAAATGCAGCAGGTGTTCCACTGCGGTTATTTTTCCTAATCAAATACAAAATTTGAAGTACCTTCTGTAAATCACTCCCAGGCAATTAAGTCCTTTAGATTCATCCTGTGATGGTGGCAGTCTTGTTGGGCAGTGTTTGTCCTAGAACAGCTGTTGAGATCTTAATAGGAAAAAAAAGCCACATGATTCTTTAGCTCATAATGCAGTTATTTTCCCGAGAATACATTTGGGCATCATCATCAAATAGCAAGGCTAGTAGCCCTGGGTTAATAGGAAGAAAATGGAGCTCTGTAACCTCACCGCAGGTAGAGAATGATCTGGACATGTTTGGCACTGACACAGACCAGGAATCCCAGACTTGCCCCTCAGTTATTTTCTGCTATCTACTGCAGGAGCAGAGAGGCTGGAAAAAGAAGCCCAGAGCTGAGCCAGGCCCCAGATCTGGCTGCTGGCTTGTCCGGCTCCTCATCTAGTTTTCTCTCCCATAAGGCCTGAAAACCACTTGTGTGACCAGGAAAAGATTCCTGTGACCTGTGCCTTTCCTCATGCTCTAACCACACTGCCTAGAAGCCGGCAGCTGCCTCACTGTGTTCCCTTAGCAATACTACGTGGGTCCTTCGTATTCCTTAAGGAATATTCTAAGTCGTCTGAGTCTTTTATCCCCAAGTGAATTAGAAGCTCCACAAGGATGGAAAAACGTGCGCCACATGTATTCGCCATCAACTTGGTACTAACTGACCGACACTAAGGCATTCACAGGGTAGTAATACTCACTGGGTGCCTGTGGGGAGGTGTTGGGAGGGGTAAATCCACAACTAACGGAAGCCAAGCGCACTGTATGGCGGAGGGACACGATTGTAGCCCTGACTTGGGCGGGGCAAACAGCATTACATGTAACCAAAATGTTTGTACCCCCATAATATCCTGAAAAAATAAATAAATAGCTCCCAAAGAGCAGGAAATGCATCTTCAAGCCCTTCATTATTATTTCTGGCACCGTGCTAAGCAAATAGCAGGCTCTCAAAAACAGATTGTGTGAGGAGTCTCATTGGTGTAAGTCTTGGTCAGTTGCACTAGGTGGGTAAAAAGGACAATAAAAGACAAAAAACAAACATTAGAAATGATCATTAGCAAGGCAAAGTCAGCCTCTGCTAAGAAACCCTCTTTTTACGATTGGCCCAGATATGTAAGTGTCATACTCTGTGATAATCCCCTTGTTGTCTTTCCTCAAGCTCTGTGGCTCTGCTGACCAATGGAGGGGGATGGAAAGTAGAATCTTAACCTTAAAATCATTGCTTTTCAGGACAAACCTTCTAGCTCATCCTCACTAATGGACTGAAACTAGCTTCTAGAGTTAGGGAACTTTCAAATCCTCTGGGGATTTGTTTTTTTAGTAGGCAGTACTGAAAATGCCACAAATTAAAATGCTCAAAGATCTGAAAAAAGAGATTGTCCCTTATAATTCAGACCTATATCCAAGTAGTTACATAAATCAAAATTCTTATTTCTTTTCGGGGAACGGGGGTGCGTGAGTTAATGGATTATTTTGCTTTTTGGATTTTGAGGGGTGGTGTAGGTTGAAGTTTTTGCTATTTTCACCCTGAATATTTTGATTTTTAAAATTACTGTATCTAGTTAAGCCAAATGAAATAGAGAATTGAGGGTAGTAGAGAGAATTCAGGGCTGGCCAGTTTGAGGGAGTTTAGGGAGCTTATTTCCTTTTACCTTTGGAAAAGACAGGTGTTTTATCTGTGGGCACACAGGTTCTGGTTAGATCTTTTTCTTCCTGCACACACCCAGGAGCAGGCCTTCATCCTAATGCAGTTAGCAAAGGTCACTTCTCTAACTGCTAAGGCTAAAATGCGGTTCTTCCTTTGTAGAGGAGTCCTTTATTGATTTTATGGCCTTTCACAGAAAATCAACTATTTTTATAAAGTACAGAGGTTTAAATGAACAAATGAAGGTTGCTCCTTTTGCATCTGCATCAATACAGCCTTGCTCACGTTTTTGTGTGGTGTTGTAAATCATTTTGGTTTTCTTCTCTAAAGACTTTTCCTCCCCTTAAAAGAGAGAGACAGAAAGAGCGAGTTAGCATGGGATACAGAGAAAATGGCTAATTTCTACCAGGACACTGGGACAACGAGCCCACATTTAGGCGACAGGCATGACTGTCCACAGCTTCATTTTCACAATTTTTTTCCACTCATCCCCAATCCTTGGGCTGAAAAAAAGCCCCGACATCAGATGCATGCCAACCCACCTCGCAGCAGGGTCAGCTCCTGTAGGCCGAGAGAAGCCAGGCGAGGAGAGGCGAGCCTGCCACCAACCCAAGCCTCTTCATCACCAGCGTGGATGAGGTAACACCCGCAAAATCACCATTTGCACACATGCCAGGGGCTGATTACAGGCCTCTCAGCCAGGGCAGCCTAAGCTTTCGGAGCAACGTCTCGGATTACACAGCCAGTGGATCACCCGGGCGTGTGCAGCCCTGAGCTGCCCACCGCCCTCGGGGAGACAAAACGACACCTCCACACGTGAGCACTCGGTCTGGCCAGGGCTGAACACCCCATGACCCGGCCACTTGTCCTTGGGGGAGTAGCGAACCATCTCCCTGAGCCCCACTCCTGCCCCCAGACAGCCAGACGGCCCCTGTGCTACCTATGACCTCCTCATCCTCAATCTGAGAAACACGCCTGGTCCTCAACGCGTCGGTCCCTGGCTCGCGCCCACTTCCCTGCGGTTTCGCCACCTGTCGCTCGCGGAGCCTTGCTCACCGCTCGGGATCGCGGCGCGGAGCGGCGCAAACGCCGGGTCTGCGAGGCCGCGGGAGAAAGCTGCTGGGGGCGGCTCAGTGTCGGCCTAGCTTGCCTTACAGATGGCAGGACCCGTCGGGCCTTTGCCTTCTGCGACACGATTGCTCCCGGGCCTCTCGGCCACCTCCCTGGACCTGCGCCTCTGCATCTCCCGCCAGCACGGGAGACCAATTGTTTTACAAATAGTTATGGCAAACCTAAGATCTTAATTTCCTTTATAGGACCGACCGTGGGGCTGTGTAAATGTCTCCTGACAGACGTAATGGAGGGTTATTAGCAGTACAAAGCCTGTCGGACCCGTAGCATTAGTTCAAGGGAATACTTCGGTGTCGCACCGAAATTGCTGTGCATGTAAACCAATTTCCCCGACAGAAGGGTAAACACAGACTCGTTTGAACCGCGAGATGAAAACAGATGGGATATCGCAAACAGTTCCCCAAAATACAACAGACTTCTGGGCCAATTACGCGTGGTTAGCTCTGAATGGCAGAGGAAATAGTTTTCTTTGCTGCTAAATGTCACAAAAGTCACCGAAAGGCACAGAAGGAGGCCGCTTTGTTTTTACGAAACTTGCTAAAATTAATCTGTGCTGGAGCCACTTGTAAAAAGCAGAACAGACCCTCATCCGACCCCGCCCCAGGCCGCCCGGCTGCAGGCGTCTGTGAAAGAAACGTAGGGTTGGGGACCTGGGCACTAGGGCTTCGAAGTCTGAGCCCGCCGGTGGAGGAAAGGGGTAAAGAAAGAAAACCCAGCGGCGCTCGCAGCGTGCGGACAGTCGGGAAAGCGCGCTGGGCTCTCGAGCCGCGCCGGAGCGTGCAGAACGGCCCCTCTGAGCCCTTGGCGCCTCGGCCTCCGGTTCTGGACGGGAGGTGCGCGCCCCTCTTCCTGCACGCCAGCCTCCGACCCGCCGGGCCGCGCGGACTGTGCGGGCGCCTGGGACCTTGGTGCTCAGCCGAAATCCCCAGGACATATCCCGAGCGGCCGTGGGTCGAGGCCACAGGGCTGCTGAGCAGCAGGCCTGGCTTGGAGCGAGTTCCGGCCCGGACGCCGCGCGCCGCCCCGGGGCCTCTCCTCCGAGCCCGCGGCGGGCGCTGCGCTCGGGCCTCTGAGCCTGTCACGGCTAACGCCAGGGCGCGCGTAGCGGAGAAAGGCCGCTCGTCGCCGCGAAGGCCCGGGTCGCCGCGCTCCCGGACGCCGGACGCCGGAAGCCGCGCTGGCGGGGCCGCGGGGCGGCAGGCTGGGTCCCGAGGAAGCATCTCGGGCCGCGTGCAGGGTTCAGCCGTGTTTCGGTTGCCCTCTGACCTGACCCCGGGCGCACAAAGGCCTCCCGGGTGCGCCGCCATGGCCCAGCCTTCCAGTCGCTGCCAAATTAATGAGCCCACGTCAGGTTGGGTTTACAGCTCCGCCAGGAAGCAGCCGAGTGGAAAATGAGCCCCGGGGCCGCTCGGGAGGCTCCCGCAAATCCCGCACGAGTGCGGACACTGCCCCATGTCCCTGCCGCCAGGAAGGCCGGGCCGGGCCCAGGAGTCCCGGGGAGTCGAGGCCCACGCCTTTCTGCCCTCGACTGCGACTGTATAGTCTCCTGAGGGAACAGTCCTGGTTTAGCGAAACCTGCTGGCATGTGAGAAATGTGTCTGTCCTGCTCCACTAAAACACCACAAACCCCACATTTAACATCTCAGCAGCAGCAGGCTAGGCGTGCTTGACACGGGTCGTTAGGTTGTGGGCTTGGCGACCCTTCGGTGTCTTGCAGTGCCCTGATTTGCCCTGGGCGCCTCCGCTTTGGGAGCTCAAGTTCCGATTCCTCCTGGCTACAGAGGACCCAGGGGGCCCCCAATGGTGTGCACCCCAGGGGAGCAGAGAACGGTTCACTCCTTTACAGGGGCAAGGGGCTGGGAGGCCCACACCCACAGGAGACACTGCCAATGATAAGTTGAAATAGGATTTGGTGTGTGTTTTGAATAAAAGTCAACCTGTTAGTTCATCCATCCTGAAGTCCAGAAGACTGGCTCCCTGTGCTGACGGCTCTGCTTTCTTATTGCTCTTTAAACACTGTGGGGAATTTGGTTCAAGAAAAATGACTAAACCTGAAGCTGATAAAGCTTAAGGCATTGATTTATATTATTCTTTCCAGATTTTTCAAATATATTAAAAGAAAGCACTTTCATTTAAAAATACTCAAAAGGTCAGAAGAGCAATACTCTGAAGAAGCCCTCATTCCCTGCAGCTTTGTTCGCTGTTGAGAACTAAGAAGGTTAAGAAACAGGAGGAACTGGTGTGACTGTTGACTCTGAATCCTATATCTCTCCTGCATCATCCTCACCCTCGCACCAAGACTGTCAGAAGTGGAGGGTCAGGGTATTGACATGGTTCTGGTGACCTAAGCAAGGACAGCACTAGGTCACCTTTCATAACCCCCCACCCTTACTCATCAGTTTCCCTTGTCTAGAATCCACAGAAGCCCTCCCACAGTCCTGCGGACATTTCCAACCCTTGCAGACCTGGCTGCCCTCTCTGAGTACACACTTGCTCTGAAATCTCAATGCACTGAGAAAGTCAAGTTGCCTTTATGATGTCAAGCAGTCATTACCTTGAAGGTGTTATCTCAAGGAGTGCACACAAATGAACTATAATGTACTATAATTATCTTTTTAGGTAAACTATCTCTTCAACTAAAATCTAAACCCCCTGGGGACAATGATCAAGACTAATTGACCATGTTGTCTCAGTGTAATGCCAGATCAAGATATGCTATCTAGCTTGATTCCACAGTAATGTGAGTTTACACAGTTCCCTCTAAAATGCTAATAACAAGAACAACCTTGGGGAAAGCTACCCATTCTCCTCCTGTCATTAATTCCTTTTTCATTCTAAATTATGCCAAAAGATTATTTTTCTTCCAAAACCAAATTGAGAGAAAGAAAGAGAGAAAGTGAAAAAGAGAGAAGAGGGCCAATGCCAAGGACATACTAAGAGTCAATATAGTACTATGTGGTTAAATGCTCACGTTCACCACACTCTGGCTATATGTCACTGGACAGGTTACATAATACTATGGGCCTCAGTTTACTTATCTGTAAACTGAGGATAGTAATAATGCTTAAATCATAGAGTTACAAAGGTTAAATAACATATCAGGCACTTAGTAAATATTAGCAATAATTGTTCTCAATTTCACCTGAACTATCATGCAATAATGTCAGACCTTGGGCATTCTTTCTTGCTCTAATATTATAACTTACCTTATTGGTAGGTAATAAGGTAGGGAAGAGTGCTTTTTTTCACTTAAATATGAGAAAGTGAGCAAGAATCATCAGATATTTTAAGAAAATCCTTTAACAAGAGACAAAAACCAAAATGAAAAAAAAAAAATAAGTAACTGGAAGGAAATAGAGAAAAATTTTAAAATATACAAACAAATAAATCCTCTAAGTAAAATCTTTGGGGAGATGAGAAATAAAGGAAGGATAGTCTAAAAAAACAAACATTAAGAGAATAAGAAAGAAATTTGGGAAATTAAAAATATGGTAGCAGAAATAAATTCAGTAAAAGTCAAGATGAAGTTAAAGAAATAATTCAGAAAAGAATAAAAAAATGGAAAATAGAAAGACAAAGATAAGAAAACTAGAAGATCAATACAGGAGGTCTAACATTCAAATCAAATTCCAGGAAAAAGTACAGAGCTAATAAAGGGTAAAATTTTTCAATAAAACACTACAAGAAAAATTTCCAGAACTTACTGGGATGAGTTCCCAGACTAGAAGGGCCAATTGAGTATCCAACACAAAGAATAAGAAAAATAGTTATATCAAAGTACATAATCATGAAATTTCAGAAATTCATGAATAAATAGAAACTCCAAAATACTTCTGGAAAGAAAAACAGGTCATATATCAAAAACAAGGAATCGAAAATCCACTGGACTTCTCAAAAATAACACTGGAAGTGGAAAGAAAATAGAGCAATGCCTTTACAATTCTAAGGAAAGATCATTTCTGGTCTATAATTCTATATCCAGCTAAACTACCCACCAAGTGTGCGGACGTGCACAATTTTCACAATTTTACCTCCCGTGTGCCCTGTAACAGACACTGGCCACTCACCGAACAGCCATCCTTACCCTGTCTTTTATATTGTTTTTCAGGCATCACATAGCCATGTGCTTCTAGAGAGCCAAGCCTCTGTCCAGTCCCAAGGAATAGCTTTGATTAATCTAAGCCAATAACCTATAATTCCTTACCCCTTGCAAATGATTGGTTTTGAAATGGACATATAATGCAATTAAGATAAATTAAATCAGAGGGAAAGTCTTCTAAAGGTATGGGAAATTTTCCTTCACTTTAAATAGGGGCTTAAGGAAGGGCCTTACTCTATCAGCCTTTGGATGTAGTTGTATGAGGACATGATGTTCCAAGTTACTACAGTTATCTTACGATCCCAAGGGGAGAATGCAAATTCAAAAGATGGCAGAGAAAAAAGATGATATTTGGGTATTTGATGATATCACTGAACCACTGCATTAATTACACCTGAAACTGGCCAATGTGCACACTTCTTATGAGAGTGCCAGAATGCAAACTTTGTGCATTTTTGCTCAACTCTCACACAGCAGAATGGTATGGTAAAAGCAATAATAACCAGTAAAAATACCTACTATTGATTGAGTACTTAGATACTGCTCTGTGGTCTTTTAATTAATAGGTGTAATAATAAGCCTATAAAGTAAACATATTATTTCCATTTTGCAAATGAGGAAACACAGGCCCAAACAAGTAGGTGAATGAACCACGTTTATATCTATCACACTCCAATGACTGAGTATTTAACTTGCATTCAACATCAGGGCCTTTCAGATAGTACTCAGATAGAAGATAGGCACCTGTGTACATAGAACATGGGAAAATGTTTGGAAACAAAATATGTTAAGCTCAAACATGCACTTGATAACCACTTTTTTAAAATTCACTTAGTTATTTGTCAACATAGTTCAGATTTGTGGTAACCAACTTCCAAGACTGGCCCCAATGATTCTCTCTTCCTGGTATTCACTCTTTTGTGTTGTCCACTTCCATATTAAATAAGGATGACCTGTATAACCAATACGATATTATGGAAATAACAATGTACAACTCCTGGCCGCGCATGGTGGCTCACACCTGTAATCCTAGCACTCTGGGAGGCCGAGGCAGGAGGATCACTCAAGGTCAGGAGTTTGAAACCAGCCTGAGCAAGAGCAAGACCCTGTGTCTACTAAAAATAGAAGGAAATTAGCTGGACAACTCAAAAATATATAGAAAAAAATAGCCAGGCATGGCGGTGCATGCCTGTAATCCCAGCTACTTCGAAGGCTGAGGCAGAAGGATTACCTGAGCGCCCCCCCCCCCCAAAAAAGCAATGTATAACTCCTAAGGCTAGGTCATAAAAGACATTGTGGCTTCTGCCTGGCTTTCTCTTGCATCACTCACTGTGGGGAAGCTAGTTGCTGTGTTGTGCCTAATGAAGAAGCCCTTTTGGGAGGCCTGTGTGTCTCAAAACTGGAACCTCCTGCCGACATCCATGTGAGTAAGCCAACGTGGAAGTAGATCCTCCAACCTTAGTCAAACCTTCAGATGACCACAGCCCAGCCAACAATTGACCCATAACCATCCAGCTAAGTCATTCCTGACTCAGAGAAATGATGAAATAATAAATGTTTATTGTTTTAAGCTGCTTAGTTTGGGGTTGGATTATAACTCAACAGTATATAACTTAATATGACATATTAACTTGTTATGTTGATAATAATATATCTTATTGTGCTGAGTAATCAAATAAGCCTCCACTTAATTTTTTTTTTTTTTTTGAGACAAATAATCTCACTCTGTTGCCCGGGCTAGAGTGCTGTGGGGTCAGCCTAGCTCACAGCAACCTCAAACTCCTGGGCTCAAGTGATCCTTCTGCCTCAGCCTCCCAAGTAGCTGGGACTACAGGCATGTGCCACCATGCCGGCTAATTTTTTCTATATATTTTAGTTGGCCAATTAATTTCTTTCTATTTTTTTAGTAGAGACGGGGTCTCACTCTTGCTCAGGCTGGTTTCGAACTCTTGACCTTGAGCGATCCACCCACCTCGGCCTCCCAGAGTGCTAGGATTACAGGCGTGAGCCACGGCGCCCAGCCCATATATTGAAGATTAAATAAGAGTGTAGAACACAAACACGGGATACAGAAAATGCTCTTGAGAAATTTTGTTGTGCAAGAGTGAGAAACATGGAAGAAGTAAATGACATATTCTGCCAAGGAGTGAGTGGCCAGGCTATTCGTTACGGGGAAGACAGCATTTATAATGCAGTTTGTAAAAGAAAAATACAGCATGAGTCGTTCAGTTATCAAGCAAGAGATAATCAACCACAGAGTCAGATTCAGCAGCAGGGAGGAAATAGTGGGATTCTCGGCTAGAAGTCATAGGGGGTTTGCCTTACCTTGGGGGAGAGGTGTCAGTGTCGTTTTCACATAAGGTTACACAAAAATTTCCATCGCTTCTCTGTTTTGAGTCAAAGTTACTGGAACAAGTGAGGGTGAGGAAAGGAATAAGGACAGTAAAAAAAGACTTGGGAACACTGTGAGGAAGAGCAGAGAGCCTTGGATGATTGAAACAGTTTCCTGGGTAGCACCGGGGAACTAGTAAACTTTCCTACTGCCTTTCTATATGATCATGGGTTTAAAAAATTTTTTGTGTTGTTTTGTTTTTATTTTTTAATCTACACATAATTTTTGTCACTAGAAAAATTATATCCTTTAATTAATATGAAATAAATAAGGAAATAAATGCCATGAAAATCCACACTATTACATATAAAGTAAAAATAGAATTGATGGCTACCACCGATGATGCAGCATGAATAGCATATGAGGGCTGTCTGGAAAGTATCCATCCTTTGTTAATATAACAAGAACATATTACATGGCTAGATACTTTCAGGACAGCCCTCGTACATAACACAAAATGAGTTACGTTTTATAATTTGGAGAATAAGAGATGAACAAAGAAGGGGGTGCCAATAGAAGGAAGGAAGTGAAACCTGTGTTCCAAAGAACCCTGCACCCTCTAGAGGCTCTGGTGGTCCACGGCATCCCCAGTGTGTATAAACAATGTGGTGGAGGGGCCGGGCATGGTGGCTCACGCCTGTAATCCTAGCACTCTAGGAGGCCGAGGTGGGAGGTTCGCTCAAGGTCAGGAGTTCGAAACCAGCCTGAGCAAGAGTGAGACCCTGTCTCTACCAAAAATAGAAAGAAATTAATTGGCCAACTAAAAATATATATTATATATATATATTTTTATAAATATATATATATATTTTAATATATATATTAAAAAAAATTAGCTGGGCATGGTGGCACATGCCTGTAGTCCCAGCTACTCGGGAGGCTGAGGCAGAAGGATTGCTTGAGCCCAGGAGTTTGAGGTTGCTGTGAGCTAGGCTGACACCACGGCACTCTAAGAAAGCTGCTTGGCCACCAGGAACACAGCGAAAGCATTCCCCAATGTCCTCTTCAGAGTGGCCAAGGATATGAGAAAAGGAAGTCTTCTCTGTTTCCAGAGAATGATGAAGAGTGGGGAGCTACTTCTAGGGAGCAG
>CAUYRT010023898.1:0-10127 GCA_963574885.1 Lepilemur ruficaudatus
TACAAATTTTAACACATGAATCAATTCTTATACTCACCACCATAATCAGGATACAGAACAGTTTCACCACCTCCAAAAACTCCTTTGTGCTATCCCTTTGTAATCACTCCCTCTCCCTTCCCACAACCCTTGACAACCACAGATCTGTTCTTCATCAGAAAGGTGTCTTTCTTACATGGCTGTCTGTTCATATCACTCCCATCATTAAACCCCTTTTCTGGGCACCCACTGATATGAGCAGGGCCCTTTTGTGTAGCCTCCCCTTTCACCTTTCCCTCCTTGCCACCCGTCCACTATCACTCTTAAGATCTGGCTGGACTGAACATCTTTCTATTGCTTCAATACACTATTTTCATTCCTGATTCCAGGCCTTCCCATATGCTATTCACTCTGTTTATGATACCTTAATTCCTTCTCCCGGCCTCTGATTCCTTTACTGGGCTCATTTGGATCTTAGCTTGACTCCTTTTCCTCCAGGAAGGCTTCCCTATTCATATTAGGTTGATTGTTGCTGTTAAGTGCTTCCCCTTTCAGAGTACTTGTCACACATGACTGCAGTTGTTTTCGAAGTCCTGACATTGAGCATCCACCCGCCTTGGCCTCCCAGAGTGCTAGGATTACAGGTGTGAGCCACCACGCCCGGCCTTTAGTTGTATTATTCAGCCACATTTTCTTCCAGATGGTGAGCTCTGAGCAGCAGGGGCGATGCCCATCCTTGCTTTGCCACTCAACGTCTGGCCCTCAGCACGTATAGGAACTCAGTAAATTTGTTTGAATAAATTAATGAATGCATTTTGTGTGTACTTGCAATCTACTTCCTTATCAACCATGTTTTAATGGTTTCAGTTGCAGAATGAACATGGAAGAATATAATTCATCTCTGGTGGTAGAATCGTCTTACCCAGACTTGGTCATCAATGTAGGAAAAGTGACTTTTGGAGACAGAAACAGAAAAAAACTACAGAAAGCTCAGAGAGACCAAGAGAAGGCAAGAGTTACACAGGCTGTGTGTGCCTTATTAAACTCAGGAGGAGGAGTGATTCGGATGGAAACGGCAAACAAGGATGAGTATCCTTTGGAGCTGGGACTAGATTTAAAGCAGTCTTTGAGAGAGCTTATTGCCTCTTCAGATTTGCAGGCTTTCTTTGAGTTCAAGCCAAAAGTGGGGCATTTTTACCTTTTTGTTAAGTCTTGGAGTGGTCACCTTTTGGCTGAAGACAGTTCTGTGAAGCCCCGCATTTGCAGCCTGAGTTCTTCACTACCCTGTAGATCTGGCACCTCTGTATTTCCCATGCCTTCAAGAGAGGCGTTTGATTTCCTGAAGAAAAGGAAAGCAAAAATCTTGGAGAAAGAACCTTCTGATGAAATTCTCAATGTTATAAATCAAAACCTCCATAATTCGGATCCTGCTGACATAGTATTCCAAAATGGCCATCTTGAATATGGTTTTATCCTGCCTTTTCCTCAGTCTCAATCCATACAGTTTATACCGTGCACTACGAGACACATGGAAGAATATGTAAAAACTGTGATTCCACAGCACGTCTCAGCATTTGCAAACTCTGGAGGAGGCTACCTTTTTATAGGAGTGGATGATAAGAGTAGGAAAATCCAGGGATGTGCAAAAGGAAAAGTTGGCTATAGCTCTTTGGAAAGTGTAGTAGCAAAAGCAATTGCTACATTGCCCATTGTCCACTTTTGCTCTTCAGAATCAGGGGTGGAGTACAGCACCAAAATCATAGATGTGTTTAAAGGAGGAGAGTTGTATGGTTATCTCTATGTGATTAAAGTGGAGCCATTCTGCTGTGCAGTGTTCTCAAAAGATCCCAAATCATGGATGGTGAATGACAAGGACATCCGCAGCCTGAAAGCCAAGGAGTGGGTAGGCATGATGATAGATCCCAAGCCAGGTAAGGGCAAGCAAGCACCTCCCTCCCTGTCCTCCTGATTCCTCAGCATCTCCATGTCCTCCTGCATTCTCTGTACCTCTGAGCTCCTCACACCCACTGAAATTTACTTTCTTTAAATCTCCATGCTTTTCGTATATGGCAAGGTTTTATTGGGTGAGAAAAAGCTAAAATCAGATATTTTGTGAATGGTGATTTGCCACAAAAAATTAGTAAAGGGAAATTTGGAAATGGATTCCTTTATTAAAATTCTCTAATTGGAATTTGCTAGACACTCATAATAACAATTACCGTGTACCTGAGTTTAGCATGAGATCAGCTCTGGGAGACAAGAGCCAGTGTTGGGTGAGTTTTGTTTGATTGGTTAGTGGAAGTGCATGAGCAGGGGTGTAAAATACATGATGACTGGAATTTAAAAAGAGAGTGTTTTAAGTATTGCTACAATTCCAGGAAAGAGCTATTCAAATATGGAAGAGGAAGCATTATATTGAATAGTGAAATACCATTCAAGATTCAGAAGAAGGGCTTTGTAGTGGGTGCATGTTTGGGGAGCTTGACATTGGGTCAAGTGTCTGACTTTGGGGCCTGATTGTACCATGTGAAGTGAAATTTAGGCACAGCTTTGAATGGTCTATTCCGGCGGTGAGGGATGAAATCCTACAGGGTAAACTGTTCTTTCTTTCAGAGTTACTTTCAGAGTTGGCCGAGGCTTTTGAATCTCAGCTGAGCCTGTCTCATAGGCCTCCACTTTGCAGACCAGTTTATTCTAAGAAAGGTCTGGAACGTAAAGCAGATCTCCAACGACATTTGTTTCCAGGTACTAATTGCCAATTTTTACATTAGGAGAAAGGGAGGTGATTTAATAAGTTGAATAAAAACAAATCCGTGAAATACTATGTTCTGCAAATCCAAGTGTATAAAATGATAGTGCCACAAGCCTCCTGGGGAGGAGTTTCAGGTACCCTTAGAAATCATCTAGCCTAGTGGTTGCCAAATCTAGCTGATTATTAGAAATACTGTAGGAGGTAGTTAAACATGTAGATGTCCTGGTCCCTACCAAGAACTTACAAACCTATAATTTCCAAGGATGAGGTCTGGGCATGTGCATTTGAACAAGCTTCTCAAATTCTTCTGATGTTCTGCTGGGTTTGGAAACCACTCATCTAGTACAAGTGTAGGCACACAAGGGGGCACTGTGCAATAGTTGACCACTCCTGGTCAGCTTTTTAGAGGTGGAGGAATCTTATCTGTAAAAATAAAAATGTTTGCCTGGTATAATATAAAAACACAGAGAAACCACAAGTAATTTTTCTTGAAGGGGCTATAGAAGATGAGTCCCCAGTATCCCAGAAGCAGCAAAAATAATCATTCAAGATCATGGAAGGCCGGGTGTGGTGGCTCACGCCTGTATCCTAGCAATCTGGGAGGCCGAGGCGGGCTGATTGTTTGAGTTCAGGAGTTCTAGACCAGCCTAAGCAAGAGCGAGACCCCGTCTCTACCAATAATAGAAACATAATAATTAGCCAACTAAATATATATATAGAAAAAATTAGCCGGGCATGGTGGCGCATGCCTGTAGTCCCACGAAGTTGGGAGGCTAAGGCAGAAGGATTGCTTGAGCCCAGGAGTTTGAGGTTGCTGTGAGCTAGGCTGACGCCACGGCACTCTAGCCCGGGCAACAGAGTAAGACTCTGTCTCAAAAAAAAAAAAACAGAAAAAAAAACATTAACAACCAGCATTTTCTAAAAACTTTAAATTTGTCAGACATGGTTCTAAGCACTTTACATGAATTAACTCAATCCCAAAAGTCCTCTGAGTTAGGTACTATTTCATAGACACAGAAGGTGGTGAGTACTTTATACAAGCTAGTATCTGGAGGAGCCAGGATTTGAACTCGGGCAAGACTGACTCCGGAGCCCACATTCTTAACTACTGCCCGATGAAGTATAACTAGGACACTATCAAGCATTTATTTTAATGGCATTGAAATCAGGTGGACTTAAATTTGAACACAGGCTTAGCCACTTACTAGGTGTATGATTTTGGGCACTCAATCTCTGTGTCTTAGATTCTTCATCTACAAAATGGAGATAATTAAATGGGACAATGTGATAGAACCATTTAGTACAGTGTCTGGTACATAACGTATACTTGGTAAGCCCTTACTATTAATATTTTTATTTCTACTACTTTTGTAAATATACAAGAACAATCCAACACTGTCTAAAATTGGAGACTCCACACTAAAATATCAAATGGCCTTCTTTCATCCATACTTCTTTCCTTCCTACTATTCCAGAAATACATGTACTATGCCGATAATCTAACTTCCCACAACTTAAGAAATAAATGAGGTTAGTAGTTAGATCAGTCTTAAATTCTACCATAGAGATACCTAGAAATATCTAATAACTCTGGTAAGGCATTAGTATACTTAGGATGACAACTTCAAAAGATTCTGGATGTTGCTCCAGCATCTAACAGCTGATAACAAATCACATAAGTATTTATCTAAACCTTTGCTGAATCTTTTTTAAAATCCTGAGTTCATTAACATCTCTTGGATTTTATAAGATAGCTATCTGCTCGCTCTTATTTGTCCTTTCACTTATTTCAAATTTAAAAGCGTTCCTTGTATTAGTATTCCTACTCTTCATAATTTATATGGTTGGATCATATTCTCTTTCAATCTCCATCTTTCCAGATAATACTGCTTTTGTAGTCTTATGAAAGTCTCTCCATCTTCTTCATTTACTCATAAATTTCTCTGGACCTTTTCCATGTTTGAAGCATTTTTCTTGATATGATTTAGTGGAAAGAGCAGTGGGCTAGGAGCCAGGAATCCTTACTGTCACCTCAGCTCTCAGATTATCTGCTAAGGATCTCTGTTGCACGCAGAGCCACCGATGAGAGCCAGTAATCCAGGCGGCGGGGAGGACTCTGAAGCACGGATGGAAAGACCGAGCCAAAGGCGCTCTGTGCTCCGGAGTTGAGGAAGATGTGCAACCGACTCTCCAGTGTGTTGGATTCAATTAATTGCCAGAAAAAACGCGTCTGCCTGTGTTTTGCAGCAAACACTCCAGCGTTCACACTGCTTCTGCCTGCGGGACGAGCCACCGGGGGTGCTCAGCAGGAAAGCAGGCGCCGGTCGCCCATTCGCCAAAGTTCTCCTCCCGCCCAGTTCAGCCCCGCGGCCTTTCGACCCGGGGGTCCGGGGTGCCCCAGCCATCCTAAGGAGAGGCCACTTGGTCACAAAGGCGGGACTCCGGCCACGCCCCCCCCCCCGGGTCTTCACGCCTGAACCCCTCCCGCGCCGCCGCTTACTCGCGGCTCCCTACCACGCTCCGGCGCTACCACACTCCAGCGCTCGGGCGGCAATCCGCCTGGCAGGCGCGCGCAGGCTGTGCCGCGGGGACCGGCCATGCCCCAGCGGCGCGGTCAACACTGCACTGGAGGATTCTGCTGAAAACATCATGCACGGAAATATGAAGAAAAGGACTCCAGATGGCTGTTGAAATAGGACATCCATTCCTCACCTTCACATGGCATTGCAGGTGCACCCCGGGGACCATACAAACTGCTACGGGGAGGAGCAGCAGGAGAACTCGGATAAACTGCCACTCATTCGCGGTGCCCCCTTCCCCATTCAGGTGCCCATTCCAAGTCCCCAAGGTCTCTGTGTACCAAGGGCCCGGTCTCTCCCACGTGCAAGCTGGATCATTCCCTACCTGCCTCTCACTGCAGCACGGTGAGGTCCAGATCCCTCACACAGGCCAGCAGGACAGTCCATTTCCAGGAGGTTCCGAGTGCCGGCCACAGTGGCCCTAGCAATGCAGATCTCCAGGGCGCAGAGACCTGAGCCGGAAGAGCCATCAGCCCTCTCACGCACAACGAAACACCCTCACTGCATCCATGTGAGAAAAATCGAAATTTTACTCTTTCATAATTTGACAATTTTACCAGTTTAGCACTGAAGTTTTTCTTTGTATTATTACTACCTATAAAGGAACAACTTTTTTCCCCAGCATTTTTGGTTTTGGTTTGTTTTTGAGCAAGAAGGGGAATATGTGTGTATATATCTTTCTTTGGAGTGCAGACTAATCCAAAATTCAGGCTCTCATACAAGTACCTTACCCACCCCATGGAAATGCTGTAATTAATAATCTGGGAATTGCAGATGGTTTTACTTTTTTACTATAGCATCTCCTACAGGCCTGTAGCTTGACTCTTCCTTTTCTGTCAATAATACTTCCCCATGTAAAAAAAAAAAGTAAAAGAAATAAAACTGCATTTATAAAACTTTTCATGAGATTTTTCTTTCTCTTCTCCTTTAAAACAACTTAGATGATTCTATTCCTTCTCTGACTTTGCTTCAAATTAGTGAGGTCTTATTGTAATGAGGAAATTATTTAGGTTAAGGACAGTACCATCTCATTTGAAGACGGTAATATTAATATATTTTTATGCCACCCTAAAAGAATAATACAAATCACCACTGAATTTGCCAGGCCTGTTCTGCCTACAGCCCCAGTGACATGTTTGCCATCCCTATGAAAGGAGGGAGCAAAGACAGAACATTTGTTAAGCATATACTTAAAATGAGATCATGTGGAAATTGCACGGAGGAGAAGAAATGGAAGGCTTGTGATGTTTTTCCATGATAGCCAGTTAAAATTCTAAATGTGTTCTTGGTGTACTATAGTCTGAGGAAAACTCTTTTATTTAGAAGTTAACATTTAGATACCTACTAGTGGTAAATGGTCAACTTATCTTTGTGCCCATTTCTTCCCTTATAAATCTTGTTTTTCTGATATAGAACAGGATAAACACCTACTTTTATATGTTTAGGTGATTTCTCTGTGCTATTTCTATCGATTTGTTATGCATCTAAAGAGAATAGAGCAGCCCTGTTTAATCTCTGAAATCATAGGTATTAAGGATCTTCATGCAGATCATGCTGCAAGTCACATTGGAAAAGCACAAGGCATTGTCACTTGCTTAAGAGCAACGCCCTATCATGGCAGCAGAAGAAAGGTGTTCCTTCCCATGGATATTTGTATGCTGGTAAGGCTGTAATTTACACCTTCTAATAATTTACCTCAGGAATGCAGGAAGGGAAGTTAGCTCTTGGTTCTAGTCTAGTGAAGTAACTGCTTTGAAAGGAGTGCTTATTGCTTACTGCCCGTGGTCTTCGTCTTTTTGCCCCAGAGTTATCGAGTCAGAATTTTACCTGTCAGGCATTTTCGGTCTCTGGAGGAGCTATGAGTAAGAAAGTCCAGAGAACCTCATTTGGTACAGCTTTTTGTTGATGTCTTACTCTCTTCAAAGCCATTGCAGTCATTATTCCTAGTGTTCCCCTTAGACTGTTGTTTATTTTATTTTACTGGAGGAAGCAATCTATTTAAAAAATCTTATTTTTGAGAACTGTGATTTTCTGTATGAGATTCATTGTTGTCTGTTCTTTTAAACTTTTTGTATTGGTTTTCTTGTTTTTTTGTGTTCTACCTACAACAGTCATAAATTAACATCTTGTTGAATGTTCCAGGGGTGTGTGTGTGTGTGTGTGTGTGTGTCTATATATGCACACACATACACATAATACACACATATATACACATACATGTATTTTTAAAGAAAAAATAGGCATTATACTGTATATACTGTTCTATCACCTATTTTCTTGAGCTGAGTTAGTTTTAATTGTGCTTTTAGATTCCTAATATAATGTATATTTTCCCACATAGCATGGTGTTTCACAAGAGGACTTTCTACGAAGGAATCAAGATAAAAATGTGAGAAATGTAATATATGACATTGCCAGCCAGGCACACTTGCACCTACAGCATGTAAGTAAACTTTGTTTGCCAAATCATTTAGGGAATTATAATTTCTAGATATGGCTATTCCTAGAACATGTATTATATTCCCAGCTTGGCAGTCTTTATTCCCTTTTTCATTGAATTGCCAGTAGATTCATCTCAGGACTATTGTAAACTTTTCTCACTTTTAATCTCCCCTCTCTCCCTCTCAGCACATGAATGCACCTTTACTGGGTAAATCAAGGGTGAGCTTTCTCAGGCAGGCTGCTGTCCACTTGCTGTTTCTCTCTCTCAGAGGACAGGGTGTCTTTTTGCCTTGCCAAGGCTGAAGCCTCCCCTGCCTCTTCCAGGACCTCGTATTCTCGGCAGTCCCCAGCTGGTGTTTTCAATTTGCTTCTCTGTTAACTTGCCCCTTTTATCTTCTGGTTTGTTGTTACTGCCTTCTGAGTTTACGGGACACTTCGTGTATCTTAATCTCTCCCAGTGGAACTTTTTGAATAAGTGGTCTGCATTCATTGTTACCTTAGGGCCTCACTTCCGTGGCAGTGCTCATCATGCTGTGATTTGGCTTCCGTCCTCTCCACCCTAATAAACAATCACTAGTAAATAATCTCCTTTTTACCAAATTTAATGATCATTTAAAACTCATTCTTGTTAACTCTTCTTCCTTTTTGACACCATAGATACCTTTTTCTCTTTGAAACTTTCTTTTCCTTCCTTTGAGTCTTTGACTTGGCTTCTGAACTTGTTCCTTATTTCTCCTGCATGTCACTTAAGTTGTTCCCCAAGAGTGAGTTCTTCATCTTTTCTCAAACTCTACCTGGTCTTCTGTTTGGGATTGGACACTATTGAATAGCCACTTCTTCTTTTCTTTCTTGAAATTGTCCTTCATCTTCATGATGTTATTTCCTTCTGATTCTCGTTGAACGATCCTGAAGACTTAGTGGAAACTTTTTGTTTCCTTGATTCCTATAATGCTAATTTTTCCTGGTTCTGCTTGTGAACCCTTTTTTTTTAAAACTTCAGTGGATTCTGAAGAGTTGGTCATTTATCTGCATACCTCAGGGCCTTTGTATTTGCAATTTTTCTACTTCCTGTCCTCTCCCCGCCAATAGGCTGTGCTCAAATGTCATCAGAAAGATCTTTCTTGTCCACCTTATCTAAAATAGCAGCCTCCCTTTCCATCACCCTCAGTCCCCTCACCCAGCTTAACACTGTTCACTATATGACATTTTAAAAGCTTGTTTATTGCCTTTACATTCCATGGAATATAAGTGATTTTGGTTCTATGCTGTATTCTTCAGGATCTAAAGTTCCTGATCCGTTATAGGCACTCGATAAATATTTGCAAAATACTAAATAAATAAGTAGTCAGATTATAAGCTCTTTGAGGGCAAAGACTCTATCTTAAGCTTCTTTTGAATTTCCTAAAGAATTTAACACAGTTCTCTGCCTTAACAGAGGTATAGATAAAATACATGGAACTTTAGATGAGAAATTACTTAGGACTAGCAGAGTTTGGGGTAAGATCTGAGCACATGACAGAATCAAAGAGGCAGGAAAACCTTGGATCTGTGTGGGAACTGAGTAGTCCACTCGATGGATGTGTAATGCACCTGAGAAATACAAATTCCCATGCCTCACTCCTTGGAGATTGGTACAGTAAACCCAGGAATGGGCCAGGAATCAAAATTTCCAAATGACTTTGAACAGCCAGCTTTGAAAACTACTGGCTTATGGGTTACATGCAATACAGTGCTGGAAAATAGGTTTGGAACGATGGTTTGAAGAAAGATTATGGAGTTCTGGAGGCTTTTGAGAGGCATTAGAGCATGGTGGATGACAGTGCAAACTCTCAAACCAGAAGCCTGACTTTAAATCATGGCTCTGCCATTTACTGATCATGTGGTCTTAACCTCTCTCTGCCTCAATTTCCTTATCTGTTAAAGAGGATCATATTAACACCTAGCTTAAGTGTTATTTGGATAAATGAGTTAACATATATAAAGAGTTTATAACAGTGTCTGGCATATAGTAAGTGAAATATAAGTTAGCTTTCATCATCGTCATCATCAACATCATTAAGTAAAGCAGTGAATTAGTGTTTCAGAGTAGAAAATTCTGCCAACAGGCCAGGCACGGTGGCTCACGCCTGTAATCTTAGCACTCTGGGAAGCCGAGGCGGGCGGATCGCTCAAGGTCAGGAGTTGGAAACCAGCCTGAGCAAGAGTGAGACCCCGTCTCTACTAAAAATAGAAAGAAATTAATTGAACAACTAAAAGTATGTAGAAAATATTAGCCAGGCATGGTGGCGCATGCCTGTAGTCCCAGCTACTCGGGAGGCTGAGGCAAAAGGATTGCTTGAGCCCAGGAGTTTGAGGTTGCTGTGAGCTAGGCTGAC
>CAUYRT010023904.1:0-44334 GCA_963574885.1 Lepilemur ruficaudatus
CTTGTTACTGTGATTTCATCATGAACCTCAAATCCTAAAGGACTTTGCTTTTTGTCAGAATTATCAAAAGTAATTGACACTGAGGCTTTGGTAATACCAGCCTGACCATTTTTGTAAACTAAATCTTGTAAATTAGAAGCCTGAACCTGAGACAGGTTGGAGATGCCCAACAAAAAGCAGATGGAGTCCAATATGTTGGATTTTCCACTACCGTTTAAACCAGTGATCGCATTGAAAAGGGGGTCAAAACCATTAACTTTGGTTCTCTGAGCATAGGACTTGAATCCCTCCAGAACGATTGACTTTATATGCATTTTCGTTATTGTCGTGGGCCCATCAACCTCTGCTAGGAATCAAACAGGCCACAAACCAGGTCGCTGCCTCAGGTCGCCTGGGCTCGGGGAGCCCCCAAAGCTCCTCCCGGACACAAAAGCAGAGAGGAGACCAACCCACTCGTAGCAAGTCCTACGAGGCAAACTCTGCCGTAGCGGCCCCGAGCTCAGCACCCACACCGGAACTACTTACTCGACTTTGGACAATTGAATTTACCTCTCTGAGTCTCAGTTTCCTTGTTCGTGAAATGGTGGTTAATATTTACCTTTCAGGTTTTTTTGGGGGGGGGATAAAATAGATAATTCATGAAAATAGCTTAGATAGTGTGTGCCATCCAGTAGTCACTCAATTCATGTTGGGGTTTTTTTTTTTTTTTTAATTTGGAAGGCAGCTTTTATTCTTTTTTAAAATTTAACTTGCATTTCTTTTTTGAAAATATTACAGGGCTACAAATACTTTGGTCATGTAAATTGTCTTTTCACCACCTAAAGGAGATGCCCAAACAGGGACTTGAACCCTGGACCCTCAGATTAAAAGTCTGAAGCTCTACCAACTGAGCTATTTGGGCTTCCCACATTAGTTTTTGTTGTTACTAATCATCACACCTGTGCTGGAGCATAGCATTCCTAGGACATGCCTGCCTGGTTTTGTATCCTTAAGGGATTATTTGGGAGGAATGTAGTGATCACCCCAAAGACTTCAGAATCTGTAGAAATGTCCATATTTGCCTCATCTGCCTCTCCCACAGGGGCTGGCAAGGCAGTCCTCCCTATTTCTAGGTCTGAACTAAACAGAGGGTAAATACAGAGGACACAATGGGTTGGATTATCTGTGGTTCAGAAACTGGGGGGTTTGGGCCTGACTGTGCTCTGGATATAGCATGTTTTGGGGGGACTCTATTGGTGGCCATTGACAGTTTTGGGGTGATGCCTCTCTCTCCCTCGAAGGACAATGTATTCGACTGTGATCCTGTAACAGCACCTCCCCTCCCCCATTTCAGGGACCATCTTCTCAAGTTCTTAGGCTCCTTACCAATGGTCTGCAATTTCTTCTGCATCTCGTTTTACTACAGGTATTTGACGTCTCATTTTTGCTATATCCTTTTGAAAATTCGAGACAAGGACAAAAGAGCGGAACTTCTGGAGACCTCTCTCTTCTTGGCGCCTATGAGGTTGTACGAGAAAGGGGGAGAAGAATCAGATCCCCTGCTCCTCTAATCATCGCAGCTGCCCTTTGAGATCTGACGAGAACACCTTTTCCTCCGGGAGGCTCTTGTTTATCCTCTTAGCTACTCTTTCATTTGAGACCTGGCTTCTACTACAAGAGGATACAGCTCTCTCCAAGGTTCTGAAGCACTATTTCTTTGCTAACGAGTCACTTTTTATTAGCCTTCATTCTCTTCCTACTTCTGATTGTATTTACACAGCTTCCCCATCTGTAAACTGGGGGATAATAATGGCTCCTATATCTCAGAGATGAGGATTAAATTATATAATGTGTGTGAAGTGCCAAGCTTCGTGCCAGACACACAGTGGGTGCTTAACTTGCATTGGTTCGTCTCCTCTCCTTATTATTTTGTACAAATCTCCTCTCTCCTCTCTCTCCAAGGAGACTTTGTATTATCAATGTCACCATATCACTCCCCCATATACAACTTTCAGTGGCTTTCCACCTTACTCAGAATAAACTCCTCTGAGTAACTTGTTCTCCGTGGGCCTGGATTATTCAATTCGTACGTTTCCCAGCTTCGTTTCCATCCTTCCCATCCCTTTTCTCTCTTGGAATTTTATGCTTTGGCTCATGATCAAAGTCTCTGAGATAAAGTTCAACATCCACAGCTCAGGTAGTAAGATGTTTTATGATCTGGCCTCTGTCCAGCTCTTTGATCACCTTGAAGGCATCCTAAGTCCCAACACCACCTGACTACCGGCAGTTCCCTGGCTCACTGTGCCCCTTCTGGCCTCTGGGACCTTGCTGTTGCTCTTCCCTCCTGCTTTTCCAGTATAATTGTTTGGGTTTGAATTCTACCTTTACTACTTAGCCATCCACTTTTATAATCTATAAAAGTGACAAGAGCCATCCACTTTTATAATCTATAAAATGGGTCTAATAATAACACCTACCCCGTAGGACTGTTATGAAGAGTAAATGATACATAAATGCAAAGCTCTCACATCCATGACTGGTACATAGTAAGTGCCCTGGAAATATCATCTGTGTTTATTAAACTGAAAATGTCTCCTCTCCAGGAAGACCTTTCTGAGGGCTGTCCGGCCAGGTGTTGGGGCATCCCGTTCGTGTTCCCTTAGCCTCTGCTTCCTGGCACGCTGACGCTCATCACCCTGTGTGGTAACTGCCTGTTCCCTTGTCTGTTTCCCCCACTAGACTGGGAGCTCCCACAAGGAAGGGGAAGGGGTCAGTTTTCTCCAAACCCCTGGCCCAGAGCAGGTGGTCCATCAACGCTGTAAGGAAGAAGGTGCAAAGACTCATGCAAACTTTGTTGCATGGATGATTTCACTGGGGTAGAAGGTAGCCATAGTCAAGGAATAGGCTAGAAAAGGGGCAGTTATTGGGTTGCTCTACGAGAAAAAGAAAGCTTCTGGTGGCCTTCTGGCACTCTTGAAACCAGTTCCATGTTCTAATTGTGGCATTCATGGCTGTGCATGACGCAGCAGCCTTCACCTTTCACTTGTCCCGCCTCTTCAAATTCTCCATGTCCCTTCTTGCCTTGGGACTTGGCATGCATGTTTCCTGCTGCCTGGAGTGTCATTCCATATTCTCATCACAGTGCCAGCTCCTCATCCTTCAGGACTCACCCAAAAGTCACCTCCTCAGAGAGGTCTTTCCAGATTACACAACCTACATTAGATCCCAATGGTTTCTCTCTCTCTCTCTCTCTCTCTCTCTCTCTCTCTCTCTCTCTCTCTTTCTCTCTCTCCACCCGCCTCTCTCATACCACCCTGTTCTCTTCCTGTATGGCAATGACTATAATTTGTCCCTATATATTTACAAGTGTACTTATTTTGTTTCCTAAACACTGTAATTCCCAAGAGGATAGGGAACAAGTCCTTTTTGTCCTTGCTACAGCCCCAGCACCTGGCACCTGGTGGGCACATAGTAGGTCTCAGATAGATGTCCTTTGAGTGAATGGATTTATGTGCGCCCTTACTTCATGAGGATTTCCAGTTTGTCCTGCAGGCAGAAGCTGGCCTCCTGGGCCACACTGTAAAACTTGGCCCTCATGGTGCTACACACCCCACTCTTGCAGAGGATGATGTCACGATTATTGCGGCTGTAGACACAGAGAAGAAGGGCTTGTGGAGGTGCAGGAGCAGAGCCCAGGGGACACCCCTAGCAACCCACTCTGACCTGTGGGGCCCCAGGGTGCTCTGCAGTGGGGATTCCTGTCCTCACCTGGGTCCTCCCTCAGCATGCCCCTGGAGGTAGGAAGGACAGATCTCTCCAACAGCATGAGGATGGAGGCTGAGGCCTGATTAAACAAGCCCACAGTGAGACAGCTGGTCACCTGAGCCCAGCAGATATTAAGGACAGGGAGATGGAACTTGGAGCTGGGAGATTCAGGCTCAAAATCCTGCTCTACCATGTTTTAGCTGTGTGGCCTCAGGCAAGGCATTTCCCTCAGGCAGGTTTCCACTTGCTCCTCTGTAAAATGGGATTGGTTTTGAGGAATGTGCAAGGCAATGAACACAGGATGCTCCTCACGGTGCCTGGCACAGTGGAGGAATTTCTTGCCATTGTCTGCATTGTTGCCCAGCATCTTGGCTATAAGCCCATTGCCCAGGGGATCCCTTGTCCTTCCCCATTGTCTATGGCCTCGGGGAGTCTGGTACGAACTGGGTCATTTCCACACCCCTGGGGGGATAGAGGGTGTGGTCACCATAGTCCCTCTTGCCCGGCTCCTTCCACTGCCCCCCCTCCTGGCTCACTTTTTTGACTTCTTCTGGACTGCCTGGGTGTGGCTTTCTCCACTTGTGCTGCTGGATCTGTCACTGAAACACACAGGGATAGTTTTCAAGTTGCTCAGAGTCTGCTTTGCAAGAAAAGGTGCCTCCAGGGCCCCCATGACACCTGCCAGCCTCCAGGATCAGGGCAAGGGAGGTGGTTCTAATCAAGGCACCAGTCAACGAATTCAGTGTGTGTGTTCCCACTTCTTGGTTTTCGTTTCTGCCATACCCCTTGCCTGGAGGGTCCTCCTCCTTTCTTTTCTGCCTATTCAAATCCAACCCTGTTTTATGGTCTACAGCAAGTCCTGCATGCCTGTGCTCTACAATTCCACTTTGACCTGCCTCTGTGTATTGCTAAGATTACGGGTTTTCTGGGTCTCAGGTTCATGTGTATAAAACTGGTCTCCTGTATGGAGGGTGAGTGCATTTTGGGCCTTTCCACCCTCTTATCCACACTCAATACAAGTGCAGATTTAGTGAAGGGGTGGCTGAGTCCTCCTAGCCACCTTGTCTTTGGTGTCCTCCACCCCAGCCTGCCTCTTCATCCAAGGATTTCCTTCTCTAAGCTGGGCCCTTGAGCTGAACACCCCACACTGTTTTGGAAGCAGACAGAGCTGGGTCCAGAGCCCAACCCAGTAGCACTACCTCCCAGTCTGTGGGCCAGCAACTCCCCCTCTGGGTCATCAGTTTCCTCATCTGTGACCCGTCAACTCATCACGTCATTTGAGCCTTTCTAGGTTTGGATGACTCAATCCCTTGTGTGGCTGCTTCCTCCTGTGACTCTGCCTGGGCAGGGTTCCCAGAGGGGATGAAGAGTCCCTGCTCCTGCCACCCCTCCCTGTGCCTTTCTCCCAGGCCCTCATTTCATGACATGGGCCTTCAGCACCACTGACTGGACAGCACCTTCTCTCCTGCCCTGCCTCCCCTGTTCTCTTCCAAATGCTTGGAAAACTGACTTTACCACTTCATCTGTGTGGCTCTAGGGGGTAAGACTGTTTTCCTTATTCCTATGATGTGTGGCTAACCCTTCCCTTCTGGCCCTGTGGCATTTGGGACTTTATGTCGGCAGGGCTGGCCATTTCCCAGGCTCTCCCCATGGGAAAGGTCCTTGCCTTTGTTCCTTTCCCTCGAAGCTCACAGGACTAGACCCCAAGGTCTCAAGCTTGGTAGGTGGTGGGGGAAACCCTTGTTCCACCTTGCTGGGATGCAGGGCCCTGTTAATAATATGGCCTTGTTTCTGGATTCCAGCCAGCTGCCCCAGCCCCTCTGGGGGACAATGGTGGCCCTGACCTTTCCCCTGTAGATGGCTCTCTCCTTTTCAAGAGCTTTGAACTTGGGAGTAACTCAGGGAGGAGGTGGGAGGTAAGGGGAGTGGTGTTATTAGCTGGTGATGAACAGAAATAAACAACAAAAGACCCTTCTGCCCATCTCACATTTCCCTATCTTGGCTCTCCTTGAGTTTCAGCCACACTGGTCTTTGCACAGAGCCTCTAAGCTTCCTCCTGTCTTGGGCCCTTCACACATCCCCTCTGCTGGGAATTCCCACCTTTTCCACCTCATAAGCTAGTCAATTCTTTTTTGTTCTTCAGGTCTCAGCTTAAATGTCAAACTCACTGTTGGTGAGAACCCTGGTGCTAAAATCTCACCCAACCCTCCCTACTTCTCCTTTAGAACACTTGACACTTCTGGTTTTATGGCTAACTGTGGGATTATTTGAGAAATGCCTGACTGCCCCATTAGACTAGCGATTTTTAAGCATGGGTAGAATTCAAGGGGTCCAGGAATGCAGATGGGAAAAACGTTTGCATCTTTGCTTTAACCAGCCTGTAACCAAAATGAAAATCACAGGTATTTACATATCACATTACTATTGTCAAAGATATTTTGAAAAATCATTTATATTCAACCCTAATCCAAAATTACAGTAGTTATTAGACCTGCTGTTAAATCTTGCTGTTATAATGCATTGCCAAAGAAGCTCATAGATTACTATGTTCCAAATTTGATTGTAATATAGCAATCTGTATTACTACAAATTTCTCAGTAATCTTTTGTAATTTATGGTATGCATTTAAAAACATTTTTCTAAAAGGAATGCAAAGACTTTCTCAGATTGCCAAAAGAGTTCGTGGCACACAAAAGGTTATAACCCTGGCCCAGATGCTGAAATCCATGGGGGCAGATTGTGTTTGTTTTGTTTGCTGCTGAATCCCCCAAACATAGCACAGAGAGGGAGAATCTAAGAACATTTTCTAAATGAATAAATGAATTGGAGGAAGACCTTGACCTCTCCCATTATACATTACCCACATAAAGGGGGAGGAATAGTCCTAAACCACATCCTCCCTGCCTCACCTCTTCACTACTAGAAGACTTTAACTTTATGGCATATTAACCGTTGGGCAGAAATGCCTGGATTCTCACTTCCGGCCCTGGAGTGAAGGGGCCTGTTTCCAGTGAGTTCATAAGAAGGAAAACGTCCCCCCTCCCTGCCCCACATTGTGTGGTCTGGCGAGCAGCATCTCTGCAGTGGCCCCCGTTAACTGTGGGCTGGCTCCCAAGCCACCTGCTGCAGGCTTAAAGCTTCCTACCTTAATTTGTGGGTGGTCTGCACGTCCTTATAGGCAGAATCGCTCTTGTTTTGTTTGAGCACTGACAAGATGCTGCAAAACAAGATGAGCTTTTAAACAAGGCACTGAATACATGATGCTCTCGTAGCAGTAAATTTCTGTGGGGGGATGGAAGATTCTCTTTCTAGAGCAGGGATCTTTAGACTCCACTGGGCATATAAATCACCTTGAGAGTTTGCTAAGAATACAGATTCCTGGGCCATGTTTCCAAAAAGATTTTTAATTCATTTGATCTGCATTTAAAACCACATACACACACACACACACAGACACACCCCTAGAATTTCCTAGCATACTGTGAAATAAATGCCTACTTGAAGTGCTTGCTAAAAAATACAGCTGCCTCTGGAGATACTGATTTAGTGGGTCTGGGATGAGATCTAGAAATTTGTATTTTTTACAAGTACCCTAAGCTGTGTCTGATCCTTAGGGACCCTGCTAGAGGATTTTTTAAAAAGTCCATCTTTTCAGATGACTGGGTGGCAGTCAGTCTGGCCTTGGGGTCAGGGGCTGGATGGGCTGGCTTGGAGGGGTTCCTAAAACCCCAGAATTCGATGTCAGTCTTGATGGAAGCAGATTTGGGATCTAAAGTGAGAAAGGAATCCAGATTTTAAAGTGAGGGAGCAAAAGAGGATCTGCAGCTTTTCCTAACTGTCTCTCTGTAGCTCCACAAGGAAGCTTCAATATCTGTTGCCTTAGCGAGAGATTAGGGAGATTTTTCTCCCAGAGGACTTAATGCGAAAGGGAAATTTCAACAGGTTCCTGCTCTGTAACCATGGTTATTTTATCATGAAAGTGAAAGCCGAGGCCACCTGATGGGTCTTATGAGAACCAGGTTCTAGTGCTGTTCTGTCTTTGAAGCCCTTGTGGAAGTCATTCCTTGCTGCTTTTTGCTGTCTATGAGGTGGGGTGATGGTCATGGTAAACGTACCTGTCCCAGCAAGGTGCTGCGAAGATTCCATGGGGTGCTATGTGTGAAATAAAAGGAACGACCCTCCTCCCACCACCTCCATGCTATTTACTGACTGTTTACCATATATATGCCAGACACATGCTAATACATTAAATAAATGCATTATCTAGCTAAATGCTTAAGGTGACTCATTGAAGTAGATGTTATTTCCATAACATTAGTAATACTTTATGAGGATAGTGTCATTTAATTCTCACTGCAACCCTTTGGGATAGGTTGATAATGAGCCTTATTTTCCAGAATTGGAATCAGACTCAGAGAGGTGAAGCAACTTGCCCAACATCACACAGCAATTAATCAGGGGAATGGAGATTGATCCTAGCCTGTTTGGTTCCAAAGCCAATTCTCTGATGCTACACAATCTCATTTTACAGACAAGAAAATAGGTTTAGAGAAAGGCTAAGTAACTTGTCCAAGGGCACCAGGTTTTGGACCCATGCCAGTCTGACTCCAAAGTCAGTGCTCAGGCTGTGAGTTCTTACAAAGGAAGGAGACTCATCGAGCTGATGTGTCATCATTGTGTGTCTCTCATGCTTATAAATCTGGCACAGTAGCGGTGGATTTAGGGCTTAACATTGTCCCCGAGTGTGCCTCCATGTGCCACCTCCTGGAGCCGCCCCTATGAGAGTTGAGGCAGCAGTAGACAAATTCATCATCCACAGGCAGAGGCGAGGTGTGATGCTTGTGGAAGTGCGCAGTGAACTGTAATTACGGCAATAACACTAACTAATAAGTTACAGTCGGCATCCCAGTAGGCTAAAGGCAATGATGAACTTCTTCTAGTGCCTCATTTATTTCCAGCAAGCAATTTGCTTACTCGGAGGGACCTACACTTGGGAAGGGAATTCCGGCTCTAGGCTGCCTGCTCTCCGGGGCTTTCAGAGGTCAGAGGTCTGGTGGATGAGGCTTTCCACCAGGAGGAGGACGACAACTCAGGTTCAAGTCTGACACTACCTCCTTAGGAGCCAATCCCATTGATTGTCAGCTTGAAACTTCAAAGGATTCCTGTTGCCTTTAGGATAAAAGCCAGAATCTTTGAGCTGCATCCCACTTTGGCTGCATTTCAGTTTCTGGGAGGTGCCGTGGTCCCTTCGACCACGTTTGCGCATGTTCTGCCTGTAACACTCTCCCCCAGGCCTCCCGCCTTCCCGCCCTCCTTCTCCTAAACTTTGTTAGGCTTCCTCATTTTCATGCCTTATCCAAATCTCAGCTTAAAGTTTCTTCCTTGGAGGAAACTTCTCTGATCCTCAGCCCCATCCCAGACTAAGTCGAATACCCTTTATTATTTGTTCTCATAGTTCTCAGTTGCTTTTCATGACATTTCTCACTTCTCCCCATACATATTCATAACTATTCACTAAAAGAATGAATGAATAAATGTAGGATTCCTGAGAGGCAGTGTGGCACAGTGGTGGAGAGAATGGTTTTTGGAATTGGAAAGATCTGGATTCGAGTCGTGGCCTTACCGTTCACTGGCTGAGTGACCTTGAACAAATCACATAGCCTCTCTGAGCCTCATTTTGTTATTTGTAAAATAAAGATATCAAGATCTACCTTGTGGGGTTATTGTAAGAACTCAGGCAGGTGATACACATGAACAAAGTACATGGCTCAGTGCTTGTTACGAAGGAAATGCTCAATAACTGGCTACTGCTATTGTTAATATTATCGCTATTATTCTGATATTCTTTATTTGCCGCAGGAGTAAAGAAAACGTACCTGGGCGATTTTCTTTGCATTCCACTTTCTAGCATGATCATCCTCCTGGCATCTTCCCAAACGAGCTCCAGGAGCTTCTGCAGATCTGATGGGAATATGAGAGGTCACCCTTGACCAGAGGGCACGCTTGAGACAGGGTTGTGTAGGGCAGGGCCCAGCCTCCAAGCTGGGATCACCTCTGCCTCTGAGTGTAGGGGATCCGGAGAGGGATTCCCTCCGGGTCCAGGAGAGGCAGCTGATAGTGTGTAGCGGGCTGTAAATGTGACCATGCTACTTCCCTGCTTAAAACCCCATCAATGACTCTCCATTTTTCTTTTGATGACATCTAAATTCCTCCACATGGCCTAGGAGGCCTTCCAGGATCTGGCTGCCCTTTTTACCTCCTGTTTCATCTCCTTTCCCTTCCCCCACCTTAAACTCTACTGCAGCCAGAGAGAACTGGTTCCACTTCCTAGAAGAAATCGTTTTGTTCAGGAAACCCTCTCTGATCTCCATAGGCTGGAATTTCCAAACTGGCAGTCCACAGGCTGAATCAGCTTACAAATGTGTTTTAGTTGATTTGATGTGGATGCCAACCTTTTAAAACTGGAAGGTTTCACATAAAAATCCAGACCTCCAGCTTCCCTAGAAAGAAATTTGAGATGGGACTGCCTTGCCCTTATTCCTGGGGCATGTGGATGCTCCTTTAGATATGTGCTCTCCAGTGCCCCCTACCTCCCACCACCTCTAATTGCATTAGCTAACTTTCATTTTCATCCTTAATATTGCTGATTTTGACATACTATAGACCTATTTCTTCATACCTGAGTTATGGGTTGAATTGTGCCCCCCTCCAAAAGATATGTTGAAGTTGCAATACTCAGTATGTGACCTTATTTGGAAATAGGGTTGCTACAGATATAATTACAGTCATGCATTGCTTAATAAAGGGGATAAGTTCCACGAAATGCATCACTAGGCTATTTTGTTGTTGTGTGAACATCATACAGGTAGTTACACAAACCTAGATGATGTAGCCTCCTACACATCTAGGCTGTATAGTACAGCCTATTATTCCTAAGCTACCAGCCAGCATATTACTCTACTGAATACTGTAGCACTAGAAACATAATGGTGAGTATCTGTGTACCCAAACATATCAACACATAGAAAAGATACAGTGAAAATATGATACAAGAGATAAAAATGGTACACCTGTACAGGGCACTTACCATGAATGGAGCTTGCAGGACTGGAAATTGCTCTGGGTGCGTCAGTGACTGAGTGTGAAGGCCTAGCACATTACTGTACACTGCTATAGACTTCATTAACACTGTACAGTTAGGCTACACTATATTTGTAAAAAAAATTCTTTCTTTAATAAAATGAAACAGCTTACTGTAACTTTTTTCTCTATAAACTTTTGAATTTTTAACTTTTTAATTTTTTGTAATAATACTTAGCTTAGAACACAGATACATTGTACACCTATACAAACATTTTCTTTCTTTATATCCTTATTCTTTAAGATTTTTCTATTTAAATTTTTTTTTTTTTTACTTTTTAAGCACTTTTGTTAAAAACTAAGTCACAAACACACACATCAGCCTAGGCCTACACAGAGGCAGGATCATCAGTATCACTGTCTTCTACCTCCACGACTTGCCCCACTGGAAGGTCTTCAGGGGCAACAACATGCGTAAAGCTGTCGCCTTCTATGACAACAATGCCTTCCTCTGCAATAGCGCTGCAGGACCTTCCTGCTGCTGTTTTACAGTTAATTATATTTTTTATACAAGTAGAAGGAGTATACTTTAAAATAATGATAAAACATATAGTGTAGCAAATACATAAACCAGTAATATAGTCATTTATTATCATCAAGTACAATATCATGTACTGTGTGTAATGGTATGTGCTATACTTTTATACACACAGTGCAGCAGGTTTGTTTGCACCAATTTCAGCACAAACATGTGAGTAATGAATCACACAATGTTACAATGGCTATGACATCATTAGGTGATAGGAATTTTTCAGCTTCATTGTAATTTTAAAGGATCATTGTGGTATATGTATGTGGTTCATTGTTGGGGCACATGACTGAGTTCACACTGGAGTACGGTGGGCCCTTGACCCAATACGACTGGTGACCTTATAAGAGGAGAGAGACACACAGGGAGAAGACGGCCATGTGAAGATAGAGACAGAGATTGGAGTGATGCATCCACAAGCCAAGAAATGCTGAGGATTCTAGCAACCACTAGAAAAGGCAGGGAAAGATTCTCCCCTGTGGATTTCAGAAGAAGCACGGCCTTACTGATGCATTGATTTTTGGATGTCTAGCATCCAGAACTGTGAGACAATACATTTCTGTTGTTTAAGCCCCTCTGTCTGTGGTACACTGTTACAGCAGCCCTAGGAAACTTATACACCGGCACTCTCAAAAGTTGGAAAATGAAACACAGATAGTGTAAGCTATGTGCTTCAAGAAAAGTGGAAGAATGGACGTGAATGTTCCTGTTTTATGTGAATGCAGATTTGCAAAGCCCTGCCCACCTCACTCCTATGGAATCTGTCTGATGCAAAACCATGGGCTTTGGGACACCTTTCCCTGGAGCGTGTAGCTGTCCACGGTGCTGAAATATCACAGTGTGAAGTTGTTAGTTGGTGACGGTGACTCCGCTGGAGTTTCTTCTCAGATTTATGAACAAGAAGAGAGAAGAAGGGGCTTGGAGTGAGAAGAGGAGGAAATACACAGAGAGCCATTGGTGGGTCAGAGACATCCCAAGAAATAATAAAGGGGAGACTTTTGAGATGGCTTTCAAATAATTCCAGGACCCAAGAAGAAAACTACAGTGGGCAATTACTAGAACTTGAGCGACTGAAGGGAGAGTTTTAAAAACGTATCCTTAGCAGCACAATCTGTTTGCATCCCCAAATGAACAAACATGCTATATGGCTGTCTCCACTTAGTAAAAATAATTTTTGATTTTTATTTTCTATATTGATGGAAAATATTGGTGGTGTTTGCACTGTCTCAGAACAGACAGTAGAGTGGCTGATGTTGGTTTCACATATTTTTGACAGATTATCACATCTTCTTTCCTCCCCTGGGATTCTGGAAGCATTTTCTCTTCCCTTCCTCATTTACCACACCTGGCAAGATGCCTACTTGGAGACTCCTGCAGCACATTCTCCTCCTGACTTCCATCACAGCACTGATTTCATGGGACGGCAACTGCCTGTTCCCTTGTGGGTCTTCCCCTCTAGACCTTGAGTTCCTTGAGGCCAGGAGCCACATTTTGTCTTTCTATTAATAGCACCTGGCACTGTGCTTAGCACACGGGGTCTCAGTCAATAGTTGCTGAATGAATAAGTGAACAACTAAGGAGAAAAAGGAGGGAAGGATTTGGGAGACTATGAACTAGGTTTGGGTACCAATGAAGGGTGATAATGCCAGTGCACCCCTTAGTAGGTGCCTGTAGTTTGCCCAAGCTCATCTCAAAAGCCACATCTGGAAGGGAGGGCAAAATACCAGTGCTTCCCAAGACCATTTGTGTCCAGCCTTGTTTATGAATGCAATCACTGGGTGCTAGGGAAAGAGTGCCTTTCCTTAATGACTTTGGAGCCATCTAGGCTGTGATAAATGTCAACATTAAGCCACTTTCCACTCCACTTCCTTATTCTCAAGTAGTTTATCTTCCTAGTAATTTGCAGACATGATTCCATTTGACCTGAACGTGACCTTCATTTTTGTCTTGTCATGTCCACCTGCCCATACAGGCCACACATCCCGGAATCCTTGGGGTGTGTCCAGAAGCCTATTACTGAGAGAGCTGTGATTTGTTCTTCTACTTTCTTCCCTTTTCCTGGAACCAAGCAGCAACCTCTGACTGCTCCCCTACCCCTGTTCCCACCCAAAAGCAAACCAGCCTGGGGTGGGTGGATACCAGCAAATGACCCCAGTGACCTGGTACATTAGGCAGCCCTCTTAAAGAATCATATATAAAGCTCCATCCTCACTTAATGCACCGCATTTTTTTTTTCTGCTTGCCAAATGCCTCTGGAAAGGAATGTAACCACCAATATGAAGGTCCATCCATCATGTAACTGAGGTTGGATATGTGTGAAATAGAACAAAGCCTTGGGACTTCTCAAGGTTGCCCAAACAAAAAGACTTGTTTGGAAAGGGTACACATGCTACTATCTCAGGAAGACAGTCCTGTGATGTGTGTTCACATGCAGAGCAACCTGCCCATTTCTCAGTTTCCACGCCGTGGGGATATCATTACCCCTGGTTCAGGGACAGTGGCGTCCTGTGTTCTCAGATGCCAAATCACACCCCCAGAGAAAAAAATTCTGTCTTCCTTCATCTTCCATACCCAGCCTGTCTAAGAATCTCTTCCTTGAATGACTAAGCCCATTTCTTCTTCTTTTTGGGGAAAAATAGAGGAGGTCTTTTTGTTGTATGGGGCTGGCTTGAGGGGGAACATTAGATGACCCATATTTTGAGTTGCTATTTAAGTGAGTCTTTCTTAATAGTTTCAAGACTCAGAACTTCAAGGCCAGCAGAAGGAATAGCCTGGGCTTTGGTTTCTTGGGAATACCCCTGCCATTGATTTGGGGAGGGGATCATTCCATGGAGAGGCCACAACCTGCTGTCACCAGTGTTTGCATCCACAAAGACTTCATTATGCAGCCAGCCCTGGAAATTAGACCTTGGTCAAATGGCATGTCTCTCAGAATAGGATTCACAAATTTAGAATCAATTTGAGGAGGTTTTAGAAGGCAATGAGAGGCCTGGGGAATTAATCTACTTTTGTCAAGGCTGTGACAACTGGGATGGAGGTTAAGGTACAAATGGAGGAAAGAGGTGGTGAGGCTGAAGGGAGAACTTTCCCTCCCAGGGGTATGTCTCCAGTGGAAATGCATTTGCCAGCCATTTTGTGTACCTACTGTGTGCCAGGCTGAAGGTGCATAAGACATTATTGTTCCACCCTTGCAGGGAGCTCATGTTCCTTTTTCACTTCTTCTTTAGTAATAGAACTATGATTCTTTCTGTGTGTGTGAGGGGAAACATTTACTAGCTCATGTTCCCAACATCCTTTGCAGCTGAAGGTGACCCTGTGACTAAGTTCTGGGCAATGAGATTTCAGTAGAAGAGTAGCGTGGCACTTCTGAGAAGGCTGCTTAAACTTGGCTGGAAATGGGCACTTCTATACTTCATCTACTTCCTTTTTCTTCCAGTCTAGAATGCGGGTGTCATGGCTGCAATTCCAGCAGCCATTTTGGATCATGAAGTGATGCTGAAGGTGGCAGAGAAGAAAGAGAAGGAAGCAGAATCCCTGATGATCTTGTGGAGCCACCTCATTAGCTCTGAACTTGTCTTCTTAAATCTTCACAAAAAGTAAACTTTTTATCTTTTTAAAGTCACTATTTTTCAGGTCTCTATACTCAGCCAAAAGAAATTTCTATTGGATACAGTGAGATGCTGTTGTAAATTAAAATTAAGAACTCAATAAAAGCAAATACAAAGTACTAAGATACTTGAGAGGAGGGGACCTGGGGAAGTCAGGGAAGGCTTCACAGAGGAAGGAACATTTGAGCTGAGTCTTTAAGGTTGAGTAAGAGTTTACTAAAATGTAGGGTCAGGGGTGAAAGGGCATTTCACATCCTTCCTGTCCCTGCCTTTCTCCCTCGTCTTTCTGCCTTCTCCATCTTCTGTATGAATCCTTAGGAATCCTTCCCTTTCTTTTCCTATCTCCTTCTACTACACAAGCTCAAGCCAGAAAGTTATGAGAATAAAGTTTTCACATGACTTATGGAATCCAGTCACCGTTCTGTCTGGTTCAGGTCCACAGCCTCCCCGCCCCCAGATAGTATGCAAACTTGTGTATATACGTGTATTTGGATTTTTTTCCTTGGGTGAGTTTTCAAAATAGTTTTCAACAGATTTTCTAAAAGATCTGTGTCCCCAAAATTGTGAACCACTGAAAAGGCTTATTCCAGAGTGTTGATCACAGAGTGATACAACTTCCATCTATAGAATGTTCAGAAAAGACAAATCCATAGAGACAGAAAGTAGGTTTGTGGTTGCCTGGGGGCTCTGGGTGGGAAGGACACTGTGTTTTATTTTGGGTTGAAGGAAATATTCTAAATTTAGATTGTGTTGATGGTTATACAACTCTGTAAATTTACTAAAAATCATTGACTTGTACCTTTAAAATGAGTGAATTTCAGGGTATGTGACTTATACCTCAATATAGCTGTTAAAAAAATAGACACTGAATTTCAAAGACAGTGTGAAAAAGACAAAATATCTCATTAATAATTTTTTATACTAATTATCTGTTGAAATGATAATGTTCTGTATAAATTGGGCTAAATAAGAACTTTTTTAATACTAAAAAAGGAAAATTGGTGGCCATGGGCTGTCTCCCTGGGAGAAATAGCTCAGAGTAACCCAATTGTAGAGTATACTTCTGGTCTCCATTGGGGAAAACAAAGGATTGCAAGGAAATAGAACAGAGCCAGGGGGCCCCTATGTCTTCTCTAATGGAGTAGGGGTGGAAATGGAGCCACAGGGGTTCTCGATGTTTGGCTTCAAGGCAAAGAGTCAGGGCCAATTGGTCAGATTGCAGGTAGGACTTACAGGCATGAAGAGGTTCTTCATCAGGCTTGGTTGAAGATGATTCATTGTCCTCAATGTCCTTGCTGCCAGTCACCTGGGTGATCACACTCTGGGGCTCATCAGAGCCAGGGTTCACAGAGATCATGCTACTCTGGGGGGATGATCCCCCACTGGTCCGACTCAGACTGAGCGTGGACCCGCGCCGGCTTGGCTTGCGGCTGGTGACTCGCAATACAGGAATTTTTAATTTCTTGGTCTAAAGGAAAGAGAGAAGAAAGAGGGGTTTCAGAAGGGAAGAAAGAAGAATGGAAGAAAGGAAGGGAAGAAAGGAGGAGGGAAGGAGGGAGGAAGGGAAGGAAGGAAGGAGGGAAAGAGTGAAGGAAAGAAGGAGGGAAGGAAGGAAGGACAGATGGGCAGAAAAAAGCAAAAATCTGGCTCTGACTGTGAATTCCTTTTCGTTCTTTCCACACACCATAGACATATCCTGGATCTGGAGTGACCTTTTGTCCCACAATGTGTATTATTTGAAGCAAGTGTGACAGACCTTATTCTATCGCATGAGTGCATGGCTGACAAAATAGTCACCATACGAGGCCAAATATGTATTCCAATGATGTTGCCAAGACTCAGAATAGTTTTTGACTTTTCTTTTGTAATCACTATTAGAGTTGATTTCTAAACTGTAGAAGAGGATGGGTCTAATTTCTTTAGCTACATCTTGGTTTGGACCCCAAATTGCATGCAACAACTTCTTATTTACCCAGTTGATGCCTGGGCCTTAAAGAATGGAGATGTGTATCCATTGGGGCTTTCTAGAGAACTCAAGGTGGAGAAAATTCTACGCCTGAATTTAGGAGGTGGAGTGGGGGGAAGCAGATTTGTCTGGTGGGCTAGCATTCTTACAGGGGGAAGAACCATGGTTATTATGGTGGGCCAGGAGGTGACATGTCTTAGATGAGATTAAGGGGTAGGGAGGGAAAGTCCTGTGAAAGGAATGTGGATTTTTGGAAGGAAAGTAGTTAGAAAGAGTTGGGAACAGGAGTGTATTTGTGTGTTTGTGCGTGTGTGTGTGTCTACCCTCCTGCAAAACCAATGTCACTTCATAATGCACTGTTTGGAGTTATATCCTCATTTAACTCATGATCTAAACTTCAGAGAGACCTCCGAACTTGGCCAAGATCACATAGCTAGCAAGTAGCAGAGCCAGGATTCAAACCCAGGTCAGGCTAACACCAAAGCTAGTTACTACGCCTTACTTAAAAATACTTTAGAAGTCTTTTTCAATGGCATTGAAAATACTCTTGATCTCATGCTCATGGTTCTGTATGGCATTTAAAATGCCAGGTTTATGGTGGGGAAGAACAGGTCCTCAGCTGCTCCACAGAAAGAGCTCATTACAGGCTGGCCTACAGTTTATACTCAATTAACAGAAACAATATTATTTGAGAACAATTAAACAAAAGCTCTTGACGGGCAGACTGACGTCTTCCTTAGATGAAACTCATGGTGTTTGATATCCTAGGAAAGGAGATAGGGAGAAGAGGCAGCACTGAAAGACACACCAATATTTAATAAATATTGAACAGGGTGGACAGAATTGTATTTGGCAGGATTCTTTTTAGGAAGTACACTGTATGTGATCAGAAGTAGTATTTTGATTGGCTTCCTTGTGGGGCCCTGAATATGGGTGGAACTTTCCTGCATTGGAAGAGGGGAGGCATTTCTTGGTTGCACAGGGGAGGAAGTAGGTGGGGAGAGGGTAGGGGCAAGGTTGTGGGGCTAAAGATGAGCTCTCTCCCTGTGCCTGCCCCCATCTCCCCTAAATCTTCAGTGAAATTCTGTACAAATGACAGAATGCTTGAGAATGTGACAGAGTGGAGAATTGGAGTTTGAACTGAGTTCTACCAGATCTCCAGGGGGGCATGCAGTTTACAAAATTACTGTGATGAATAAAAAGCAAATACCGAAAGTTGGCAACCTTTGATAAATTAGAAGCTTGGTACGATGCTTCCCTTGTCCTGACATTGCCACTGATCAACAGCTTGCCAGCCTGGCAGAAAGCCCCTCTACTCCCTGCCGCCCCGGGGAGAGAAGACATCAGGGCTCAGGGATGATACGTGTACAAGTTGCTTCTTTCTGTTCTATCTGGCACAATATGAATTCCTGATTCCAGGAACCAGACTCTAGATCAATATAATTTTTGAAAGCTGGACAGCTTGTGTCATGAGGGCAGCCTGGAGTCTTGCAATGAGCACTAGAGTCAGAGCCAGGGGATCTCTGGGGCAGCTCAGACTGCCCTGCCTCAGTTTCCTCATTTATAAAACAAAAGGAACGGACTGGGATGATCTCAGGAGAACCTTCTGTATCCAGAGTTCTGTGTGCATCTTCCTTGAGCTAGGATTTCAGCTTATGCTCCTAAAGTTGCCATTCATTAAAATTTAATTAACCACCCTGGCCAGGAAATCCAAAGTGAAGGGCTAACACTTCTGATTAATTGAGAGTGGCAGAAAAATAAAATGTGGGGGGAAAGAGGTGACAGGCAGTTTCAGCATCTTGCTTGCCCTTTATTGAACCAACTCTCTCTGAATTGACTTAAATCCCTAAATGCTGCTTCCCTATTTTTTATATTTCACTCAGGCGGGGTGTTAACCAGCTGCTGGTTTCCATCTCAGTAAAGGCTGAGGAAAAGATTTCCTTGAATAGTTCTTTACACTTTCTATGAAGCAGGGGTTGCAAACTGGTGGCCTATGGGGAGAAGTGTTTAGCTACCGAGGATTTTACAAATTGGGAGATTTTTAAATAAAAAACTAAGGTTTTTGGTTTCTCTTGAAAGCAGTAGGCGCTGGGTTCTGATTCTCACGTGGCAAAATGAGCTAGAGCTGATTTCTTTCTCTTAGGTGTGCAGAAGTGCTCCAGTTTGCCACAGACCTCACCACTCCCTAATGTGTGTACATCCATCCTGATTTTTTTTTCATTAATATAATTAACCTGGCCCTTATGAACACTGCCTTGGCACTGCCAAGCTCTATGTACATGGAAGACTATCAGGGGTTGTGGGAGTTGGTGAGATTCTCTCTTTCAAAGTCCTCATTTTATGGGCAGAGATACTGAGATCAGGAGAGGGGAAAGGACTCGTCTGAGTTAACTGAGTCACTGTGGCTGAGCCTGACTCCCCTGAGTCCTAATTTAGCATCCCTCACCCCTACAGTGGACCACGCTGCAGCCCAGGTTTTACCTACAAACTTGCTGGGGAATTCAATTTGTGAGAGTCTAAGGATAGCAATTCACTCTCCCCTCCTCCAATTTTAGTGGAGAATATTGCTGAAGGACTTTTTTGTTGTTGTTTTTTTAAGGTTTGTGGCTCCTGCTGCTTTTTTGGTGCATTTCTGGAGATGGATGCACACAGTATCTCCATAGCAACTTTCTGTAATAAAAACAAAACCTCTTAATTCTCAAGCCTAGGAGCACCCTAATGAAAGAGCAAGAAAATGGTGAAACTCTTCATGTGGGGCAATTATAACCATGACATCATGGATAACAGGCATTTGAAGAACACAGTGTTTAATAAATAGACCCAGAATTAGCTCCTGTCTCTGCCATTACCCAGCTGGGCAACCTCATGCAAGTCACTTAACCTCTCTAAGCCTCAAATTCCTCCTCTCCTACCTGGGGATAAGAATAATGTCCCATGGGGTTATCAAGAGGGCATAATATACCTAAAGAGCTTCCTTAGCATAGAACCTGGCCCGTTGCAATTATGTTGAGAAGTGGCCCCTAAAAATTATACAACTATAATAGTGCTAAGCATTTTCACATTTTCCAAGTGAGTTTGCCTAATTTTTCCTAAGGTTCATCACTAAAGTTGAGAGGTAGGCAGATATGAATGAGCATTATATCCATTTTGTGGGCAAGGGGACAGGTTCAGCAAACTCTAGTTATGTGCTCGCTCAACTACCTTCCCCTATGTTAATATTATCTCTTGCCATGATGATTACTATGGGGCTTGTTTGTTGAGTAGATGAACTGGGGAGGTTCTAGGTTAGGAATAGCTTTGGGTAAAAAGAATCTATGTCTTGACATCTTCTTAATAATAAATATATGTCCTAGTTTGTAGAAAATTCTATCTGCTGAGTCACTCATTTCTTGTTTTCTGACTGAGTTAGAGAGAGAGAGAGAGAGAGAGAGAGAGAGAGAGAGAGAGAGAGAGAGAAAGAGACAGAAAGGGAGAGAGAGAAATGACTGTTATTGATTTAAAAGATAGAGCGAGGTGAGTCCATTTCCTTCTGGTGACATCTTATTAAGCAGCCGCTTAGCACCCCCTCCTTTCCCCATCAGGTAGCGTCCAGCCAAATGTCATTTCTCCTCTAATCCCCAGATAACCATTTTAATTAAAATTTACAAAAACCATCCAACAGCATGTGGTTCTGACTTCACTCTGAGAACCAACTAGAAAAAAAAATTCCCATCAGAAGAAAGATGGATGAAAATGCTCCTCAACCCAAGGTAGGGCCCGGGAGCCGGGCGGTCGACCCGCCGGTGGTTGGTTACCTTTGGCGCCGTGATGAAATGTTCCCACCTCTGTCCCATGGACTTGTCCTTATTGATTTTTTTTATTATACTCTTGCTTCCACCAGGGTCCCTGAGTAAGAAACAGTTTAATGAGTTTTCCGTTTCCAGAGCTTCAGTTTTTTATAAGTACTTTTAAGAAAGGTAATGAATAGAGGGAGAATGGTGGCTGGTCGCTGGTTGAGAATTTTTTCCCTCCTCCTGCACGTGAGAAGGAGCAGGAGGCACAGTTCTCAGTAGCTGGGTCTTTTAAGTGGAACTGGGGTTAGAAGAGACCATTGCTTACTGGGCGGGGGCTGAGGGAGGTGGCATATATCCGTATGCTTTTTGCATCTCTTTGCAGTTTGGACTCCTGGGCAGGGCTGCAGTTACTCCTGGGGGTGAATATGAGATCCGTGTTCATTTCTGAATCTCTGTTGGAACCGTTGCCTAAGGGTCCCACCATCAGGGACACTTTTGAATGACATACAGAGAATATTACCAGGTTGGGTTGAGGGGTGTTCAAGGAGTTGCATAATGAAAATCACTGATTTGAGGTTTATTCAGCAAAAGTGCTCTATGAAGCTATGTGCAAGGCACTTCTGTGCCTTCTCACTGAATCATCTCAATCACTGCAACCTTGATATAGTCATTGCCGTCCCATTTCACAGCTGAGAAAACAAATTCAGGGGGCTGAAGTCCCTTACCCAGATGCGGATTTACAATGAAACTGATGAAGCTAAAGCTCCAGGGCCCTGTGCCTAATTTCCTGTTGTAATTTTGTATCCTTTTTCTTAAAGTGCCCCCTGCCCCAATTAAATAAGCTTTAGGTCCCAAAAAACCTGCATCCTCCCCTCACATATTGAGAACTTTCTAGATAGGAGACTGAAGCCCCAGCAGTCTCGGGGGGTGACATGCCCATTATCCCTCATCTGGAATCCGTGGGACCAGATGTGTCGCCAAATTCATTTTCGGCATTTGGAAAATATGCAGCATTATGGATGCTGCATATACCGTATGTTAACAAAATCCCTCTGATGGGATTGGGAGCAGCAACCTGTAATCAAGCACGTTAATATTTCTGCAATGGAGCACATGGATATTTACACTAGGTGGGATAAATAAAGACTATAAATAGCTTCAAGTCAAGTTTTGCTGCCAGTGTGGTTCTTGTCAGATTTTGCTGCCAAACGAGTTATGAAAAGACTGGGTTTTCAGAGCCTTTGGGATTTTGGACTTGTGGCTATAGGGCAGTGGGTCTCTATTGATAAGTAAGCAGGGGGTCTCAATGTGTGATCTCTCAATTACCTTTACATATCTATTGATTGATTGATTGGTCTATCCACCCACCCATTCATCCATCCCTTTCTTTATCACCTTTTTCGCTGCAGAGAAGATTTTAGATGGGTAGGATCCTTTAAAGCATTTGGCTGGCTCAATCCGAGCACAGAGCAGGGATTGAAGAAATGAGAAGATGGACAGACCTGTTTTGATCAGGGGCGATGGGGGTCTAGGCTTGTTAGTGGGTGCTGAGTGCATTGCTGGTGGTGGGGGAGGTGCTCAGGTATAGAAGGTGAAAGGTGATCAGGACAAACCTAACTTACCGCTGACTTCTCATGGCATAGGGCATCTGAGCAGCAGAAATAAGGGCTTTTCCCAATACAAATGGGATATGTCTTCTCGCCAGCGGGACCTTGCTGAACATCTACCAGCTAACAGGTATCACACAAGAAATACACACAGACCCCAAGGTGGAAGTCAGGCCGGGGAGGGCAGGATGAGAATGTGCCTCTGAGCTTTTGTAAGACTTTTATGTTTGATTACACAGTAAAAAGCCCTCTGAATAATTAACGGCGAAGCTCGTTTAAGTTGGTTCTGCCTGCCTCTCCCCTGAGTAATCAAATTAGGGGGATATGTAAAATCCAGCCAGAGGAAGAAGAAGCAATACTTCGGTCCTATAAACAATATTGAAACTAGCAGTGCTTTTGAAGTCTGATTTAAGGCTCACCAACTGGAAGCTTTAGCGGGGTTTTTTTTTTTTTTTTTGCTTTGGAGCATTTCTTTCAAGGATACAGGGCTTTTTGCTTTTCCCTTTGCTAAACCAGCCCCTGCTGAGCCTCCAGCCTTCTTCTTGAAGTTCAAAAGCAACCCCCTTTCCCCTTTTAAAATTAAATCTGGTCCCAGCCAAGCTTTCAAAATCTTAAATATTCAGGCCCAGTTGGGAAGATGGAAGTTTTCCCCTTAATGCTGACTTCCAACATGACCCGATATCTATTGCGACTTCAAGCACCAGGCTAAATGAGTTAAAAATGCAGCAAGACTCCCACAGACCTTAAGAAAGCTCTGAGCCCTTGCTCTTGCAAAGCCATTGATAAAGAAAAGACCTGGTTAGACAGAACCGGTCTTCCTGATGTTTCATTTTCAGTAGCAAATAAACCAAAGAGGAAGATCAATAGGGAGAAGAAAAATAAATGAATAAAACAAAAACCCCCGAGCTGAGTCGTTCACTACACACCTTGTGGAGTAGGGACAAGCAAGGTGGCATTCTTCCCCATGGTCTGGTGGGGTATTCGTGAGTGTGTTCGCCAAATAGTCCCAGTTCTGTCCCACTCCCTGAAGGCAGGCCTGACACTGTGTCTTGCTTTGCTCAAAAATACATGAGCGAAAGTGTTGTGGGCAGATGCTTGAAGAGCCAGCCTTCAAGTCATTAGATTCCTTTTTTCGCCTCATTGATGGTGGAAGCTTGTGTTGAGTTGGAGCCTCTATCAGCCTGGGTCCCTGACTGAGCAAATGAGCAAAGAGTCCAGCTATAGAACATGCGGAGTGAGCCAGAAATGAGCCTCCGTTCTGCCTCTCAGCCTTAAGCCACTGAGATTTTGGGGGTTGTTCATTACGACAGCTTAACCTAGCTCACCTAATCGCTGGCCTCTGGTTTACTGTCGGTGTGACCTCGGGCAAGTGTCTCCGAGTGTCAGAACCAGGAAAGTGTTATCTTGGTGGTCCAAAGTGAATTTAAGAATTGGGTGGACCAGCTAGCTGTCCTCTGCCTCACTGCTTCCTACGTGTGTAACTTTGTGTATGTTATTTAGCCTTGCTGAGCCTCGGTGTTACCATCTGTAAAATGGAGGGATGATATTAGCTGTGCCAAAGGATTGCTGGGGAGATGAAAAGAAGTGGGGCTTGGTGGGTGCCTTATACAGAGAACTGAATATAGCTCAGCTGCTAATGGCAATAATATGCTTTTTTCAACGGAGATCTTTGAGTGGCTTAGAGGAAGCATTGATAAGCTATGAGGGCAATGAGCTACCAGGGCAGATCCATGGGGGAGAAGTAGCTATAATTCCCAGACCATAATTCCCCCCTGCTGAAGCTTTCTGGGGGATCCTATTTGCCAGAAATCAAGGGAAGAGGGCATTGAGCCCTGTTGAATTTCATTTAACTGTACCCACCAAGCACAGTTTGTTCTGGACGGCCACTTGAAGATGTCTTATCCACAGTGGCAATCAGAGCAATTTTCTCAAACACTTCACTCTCACTTTCTGAACTCGCATTTGGGGGTAAAACGTCTGCTTCTCAGGGTGGAAAAGCTTGCTGGAAGGGGAGAACTGTTGATTTTGCCCTGGGAAGGGGGCAGAGGTCAAAGCTCTTGGGATGTCCCAGACCAGGTGGCTCCATCCTGCCTCCTGAGTGATAATCTGACCATCCCGTCATGTTCTGCCGCTCCGTAGAGACGTCCGCTGGAGTACCAGAGTGGGGAATGATGCAATTAAATCAGCGTGAAGAGGAGAGCAGGGGAAATCAGAGATTTCACTCAAATGTCTTTCCTTGATGATCCAATTTAAAAATATCCGCCCCCTCACCCTGTCACTATCACACTACCCATCAATTTCATCATAACATGTTGCTATCACAACGTATCCTGATTATTATATGTCTGTTAACTGTTGCTTCCCTCTTACCCCCCAGAATGGAAGCTCCCGAGAACAGGGATATTATCTGTTTTCTTCTCTGCAGCATCCCTGCTAGTAAGTAGTGCCTGCAAAAAGCAGGTTTGAGGAAACTGAGATGCTGTTGATGGGGGGAGTGGAGAAGGGTACCACATGACAAGGGGAAAACAATTTAAATGTAAACCATTTAAATAAAAAATTGCTAGTGGGTGTTGTTCAGAACGTTGCTGCATTGTTTCATGAAAGCAAAACCTTGGAAAAGACATGAGGGGCTTGGGATTTTAGTTAAATATGTTTCTATACATGCCTAGGTTGTTAAACTGCACAGCACAGGTTCAGACATGGAGAGATTCTCCTTATATATTAAGTCAAACAGCAAAAAATTTAGTTGCAAAACAGTAAGTGCAGAATGGCACTTTTAATTACTTGACAAAATAAAGTGACATATGTCATATCATCTTGATAAATCGGGTCCCTTTTGTATCCCAGGGCCCTCTAGTAAGTGTCACTTTGTAATGAGATATTCTTTCTTTGCAGGCAGGCACCAGATAATGCTCCATTGCAGACTTTGAGCTTTAGCTACAGACAGAGGAAACAACCATTTAGCGGGTGAAGCACTCATGCTTTGCAGAGAGGTTAACTGGGTTCAAATCCTGACTCTTCTTGTGCTAGCTATGCAACTTTGAAACAAATTACTTAAATTTCCCGTGCCTCAGTTTCCTCACTGGCATGTTGGAATGAGGCTTAAATGAAGTAAGATACCCAGAGCAGAGTGCTTGACATAGAAAGTACTCAAATGCTAGCTGTTTTCATCATAAAACAGTAGAGGGATTTAGGTGTTTGCGTTATATTTGACACATCAAACTGCAGTTGTGTTTTACCCATCTATGCTTTCTAAAGGAAGGGTGGGTTTTTTTGTGCCTGGGCAGCCCAGACCTTGAGTGTCTGCAGTCTCTTAATAAAAGCCAGGATTACACCCACCTGGCCTCCCCAATTAAGAGTGGATCCAGTGGTGTCTTTCTGGAACAGCCCGAGGCAGTAAGATTTAGACAACTTTTCTGTTTCTGTGGCTCCAGGGCAGAGTGCAGGATTGTGGGGACTGTTGGAATAACTCCTTCGAGGGGTGTGCTGTACCCTGCCTGGAGGTTCAATTGGTAACTGTTTATTCCTCTCTTTGGCCAGGGGTTTGCCCTGTTTTTTCCCAGTGGAACTGGGGAAGATGCCCGAGAGGGTGGTGGGGAAGGTGGCATTACAGCTTGTCATGTTTCCCCAACATCCTGGTGTTGGTTGCCTGTTTCTCTGTAAAGATCCACTCATTTCTAGCTAGTCCCTCTGGTCGGTCCTGGAAAGTTAGTCTCTAACAGGAATCACACTAATACAGGTTCACGATTACCCTTACCCAATTCCAAAATCCAAAGCGTCTTGAGAACTAAAAACATTTGAATAACTTAATTGCAGCAAAATGTGACATGAACTGATGAGAGGCTATCGATGGCCACTATTGGCCTTTATCATGCACTTAGAGTAAATATTCACTTATTTGTTTTCTGCAGAAATATTGTGTTTGATGTCAGGGCTCCTTTGGGAGTGTGGTGTTCTAAATGGTATATGCCCTCTATTTCCTTTTTAAAATGCAAAAATAAAAACTCAGAATTCTGCAACACAGTTAGCTCTAAGGGTTTGAATAAAGACTTGGGAGCCCTTATGAAAAAAAAAAAATCAGGTCAACTTTGCCTAAACAGAGGCTTGTCTCTCTCAGAGAAGAGTTATTAGCACATGCGTAATTGAAGGCTCAGTTTCTGCTTTAGTTGTGGACCCAATCATCTCGTCAAGTGAAATAAACTCTCTTGTTAGCAGCAGAATTAACAAGGGTGCTGAGAAATGATAATGTGTTTGAATTGCTGCTTGATTACATTGGGAAGTTGAGAAGTTTTTTTCCTAAGGAAAGCAGAGACTCCAATGCAACTCATAATGACATCCTAAAATCTGTCATCTGTCCATTCGCCCAATCGTCCGCTAATCCATCCAAATAGGAGCTCTTCCTACAACTAACGAAAATTACCCTTCTGCTTGCAGCACACTGACCGCTAGTTAGTGAAATTTTGCTGCCTGTAGAAAGCCCACGTTGAAGCATTGAACTACTCCCACTTTCTTGCTATAAAACCCATGAGGGGGAGGGATTGGATCTATACCTGTCACTATGCCTAATAGGAACGAAGGCTCTGGGATCTACATGTCTCCCGGGACGGATGTTTCCTTTTGGAAAGTGCAAGATGGGTGTCAGGGCTCTGGGTTTAGGTCTCAAAATGCTTTAATAATAAGAGACACTGGCTGCTTAATGGTGGACTCTCAGAAAAGCACAGTCAGGAGAACAAGATTTGGTTTTTTCTCCTTGGAGTAATTCCCTGGATTGTTTATCTTTGCAATTAGATTTTGCGTGACCTTGTGTAGACTACTTTCCCTGTCTGTGTATGTTTGTCCAACCACCCAGTGAACATGGATCTCATATACTGGTAAAATTCTGCTCAGAAGTTTATAATTTCTTTCTCAGCCTTAAGTCTCAATGGTGTTGATAACGACACACCTAACTGCTCTCCAAAAAAGGGATTTTTATCTTTAATAGCGCTCATTTAGTGAACACTCATTGTGCTCCCAGACATTAGGCTAAATGTTCTATGTACTTTATCTTGCTTAATCCTTAACAATAACTCTTCTGAGGAAGGAACCTATTTGATAGATGAAGAAACAGAGGCCCAGAGATGTTAAGTGACTTGCCCAGGGTCACACAGCTATTACATGGCAGAGCCTGGACTCATCCAGGTCTGTCTGATGCTAAAACCCTTACTCTTCCATCACTCTGATCCCTCTGGGTTTAAAAAAATGCATTTGAAGAGTTCCTGAAATTCATACTATGGCATAAGGGTGAAACATCATAAATAGGGATTAAGCATTAAAGAGAAGGTAGCCTTCTGCATTCTTGTTAATTAAAAAGATGTTTTCTGGCACTTCCTAGGAAACTTAACCCTCCTGCCCCTCGATTCATAATTTAAAAAAAATCCCAACCAGTGGTGTGCTGGAGATGTCTCATATTGTCTCACAAGAATTGATTTTGTGCATCTCTTCCTAATTCCAAGTTCAGTGACATCATCTTGACAAGCTTGAATCAGTTATGGTGGGAGTATTTACACCATGGAAATTGGCATTGTTTCAAATCATGGCTCCTGGCCCCCTAGGGAACTGCTTGTTAAACACTTACCAGCATACCACTGACCTCAAGCTAAAATCCCCATCATGAGGAAATGATCCACTAGAAAAAACAAACCCCAACAAATACTCTACTTTCTACGGGAATCTTATCTGGACTGCATTTTTCTCTCAGGTCTGGCCAGGTCAGGTTAAGGTTCTGCTTTAGGACATCCTGAGATCCCTAATGGAATTCTGCTCTTCCGAGTCATGAGAGAACATATGTTACTCTCAATGTGACCACTGTGTCTCTTTACTGCAGTTAACAGCTTTTTGGCACACTTTTAAAACCAACCAAAGGAAATAAAGGTGATCCCTTTGTTCTCCTTAATCCAAATTCTACATGATATTCGTTCCTCTATTGAGAGAGAATGGGTGCTCACATGTCAGAGGCAAAACATTGTTGTCGTTTGCTTGCTCAGGGAGATAAAATGCTATTGGAAACCCACTGACACAGAGGCCTTTTTCTTAGAATCTAAGCAGTCAACTGTGGAAAAAAGATAGATGTTGCTTTTACCTAGAAATTCCCATTTGCCATAATCTAGCTAGCAGAAATATTTGCAACTGAGCATAAAAGATAGGCATAAGGATATTCCATACTTGAAATGTCAGAAATCTGGGAATGACCTCAGCATCCCCAATAAAGAAATGGTTATCTAAGTTACCCTCCATCTATACAATAGAGCAGTCTCTGCTGTTGTTAGCAGAATGTGGAAACTTTGTATGTACCATCCTGGAAGGATGTCTGTGAGTCATTGTAAAAGGGGGAAAATCATGTAGAGAACAATAGGTAGAGTATGATCCCATTTCTGTTAAAAAATGTATCTGTATATGTTTATAAAAGGAAGCCATTAGAAAGATTTGGAAGGACTTTAGACCTTTACAAAGGGTTTTCTCTAAGGAGGGGATTTCAGGGAGGGAATAAAGGCTGTCATTGTTTAAATGTTTGTAAATTTTTTGAAAAAATTTTCATAGGAATAAATGGTATTCCCTTATTACTTGAGCAGTTTAATTTTAAAGAAAAATAAATAAGACATGGGAAATGTTTTAAGGCTGTAGCTTTCAAATAAATTTTGGGAGCCACAAAAGATATTTTGGAAATAACTGGGGTGCCATGAGGGGGGATGGGAGCAAGTTGGAGATACCCTAGTTCTTCACGGCCCCCAAACCTCTTGCTTCATGCAGAAGTTACATTTAGAAAAATCTGTTTTACATTACTGGAGCTTCCATTTAAAAAAACGAATTCCTGCTGTTTAAAAATGAAGTTTGCAAATCACTTGTATCAAAGGAAACTACAGTTTTAAACTCATCCTAACCAAAAACACTGAATCGATTTGGAGTTACTCATCGGTCAATAGATGTGAGATTTATATTTCTGGTTGTATCTGAGGTTAGTTTATCTGGGCTCTGGTGTAAGAGATAACTTGGGGGTGGAAGGGATTTGGGGATTTGGGGAATGGGTGGTATGCATCCTCAGGAGGAAGGAGTTGATTAAGACTCAGGATTTTGGAAAAGGAAGAAGAATGAATTCACCTGGAAGGTAGGACAGGCAGAGGGTGCCAGTGTCAGTGTATGGGGTGGGGAATGTTAGCATTGCAGATAGTGAACTATTTAACTCAGCCGTGGTTTTCACTGTGCAAATCCAATTCCTCAGGTCATGGTTCTTTACTTTTTTTTTTTTGTCCCATTCTTTCAGACAACCTGACTCTTCTTAAAGAACCAGCATCTCCCATGCCTGTCTGTTCCTTGTTCCTTGTTCTGCACCTTGTGTGTACCACGTGGTTCCTACAACAGTGGCCTCAAAGCTTTTTTTTTTTTTTTTATACAGAGTCTCACTTTTTGTTGCCCGGGCTAGAGTGCCGTGGCGTTAGCCTAGCTCACAGCAACCTCAAACTCCTGGGCTGAAGCGATCCTTCTGCCTCAGCCTCCCAAGTAGCTGGGACTACAGACATGCGCCACCATGCCCAGCTAATTTTTTCTATATATATATTTAGTTGGCCAATTAATTTCTTTCTATTATTAGTAGAGACGGGGTCTTGCTCTTGCTCAGGCTGGTTTCAAACTCCTGACCTTGAGCGATCCACCCGCCTCGGCCTCCCAGAATGCTAGGATTACAGCCGTGAGCCACCGCGCCCAGCTCTATTCTGATTCCTTTTATGGGAATCATTTCCTTGCTTCTCATTATACTTTTACCTTCTTAGTATGCATGCTATCACTCTATAGTTTGGTTTTGCCTATTTTTTGAACTTTATATAAATAGAGCCATATATGAGGTTTTTTTGTTTGTTTTTTTTTTTCCTTTTAAGAGACAGAATCTCGCTCTGTTGTCCAGGCTGGAGTGCACTGGTGTGCTATTAGCTCATGGTAGCCTCGAATCCCTAGGCTCAAGCAATCCTCCTGCATTGGCATCCCAAAGTACTAAGATTACAAGCATGAGATACTCTTCTAGAGCCATATACTTTCAAACAATTTTTGGCTGCTTTCATTTAATGTCTATGGGATTCATTTAAAAATTCCTCCATTCACCCATATTTTTCCCACCTCTTCCCTCTTCATTCATCCATTTTCATTGCTCTAATATTCTATTGTGGGGACACACCACAATTGTTTTATTTGGTCTACTATTAATGTACAGTGGTTTGTTTTCCATTTTGACAATTATATAATCAATGCTTCAGTCAACAGATTCTCATGTAAGTCTCTTGGTGTGTATTTGCTTACATTTCTATTGGGTATTTGCCCAGGAGTAGTATTGTAGAGTTACAATATATGCAAAAGTTTAACTAGTGGCTTATAAGAGTTCTTATTGCTCCTCATCCTTGCCAATGTTGATATTGTGTCTCTTTTTTAACCATTCTGGTGTACATGTAGTACTCAGGACTTGCCGCATAATTTGGGAGACCTAGTACAATGTGAAAATGTAGGACTCCCTATTCAAAACTTAAGAACTTATGGAAGAATACAGCAGAGCATGAACCCGAATGCAGGGCTTTGTGTGACTGCATAGACAGCACATCCGTAAAGTTAGCCTCTTACTAATATCTCAGTATAGTCTTAATTAGCATTTTCCTGATAATTCTTGAAATTGATCCTTTTTCATATGTTTATTGGCAAGTTAGCAATCCTCTTTTGTCAAGTGTCCCTTAAAATTTCTTGACTGTTTTTTACTGACTTTTTTGTCTTTTTCATATTGACTTGTAAAAGTTCTTCATATATTCTGCATGTGGGTCCTTGGTTGATTTTTGTGTTAGAAATATCTTTCCCCACCCTGTAGCTTACCTTTCACTCTCATTTTCTTGAACAGAAGTTCTCTATTCAATGTTTTAAAATGTATTGGACTTTTTCATTTTGTGACTGCTTTTATATGTCCTATTTAAAACCCAAGCCCATGAGGATATTTTTATGTTATTTTTTTTGAGACAGTCTTGCTCTGTTGTCTGAGCTAGAGTGCAGTGGAATCATCATAGCTCACTGCAACCTCAAACTCCTAAAATAATTCCCCTGCCTCAGCTTCTTGAGTAGCTGGGACTATAGGCACACACCACCATACCCGGCTAATTTTTTCTGTTTTTTGTAGAGACAGGGTCTCTTGCTCAGGCTAGTCTTGAACTCCTGGGTACTCCTGTCTTGGCCTCCAAAAGTGCTAGGGGTATAGGTGTGAGCCACTGTGCCGCCCTTTATGTTGTCTTTTAAAAACCATTTTTGTTTTCACTTGGTCACCCTAAACCTATTTTTTTGATATGTCTTTCTGATAAGGATCAAGGTTCATTTTTTTCCTATATGCATATCCAGTTGCTTAGAACCATTTATTAAAAATACCATCCTTCTTACATGGTTCTAGACTACACTTTTGTTATAGTCCAAGTGTCCAAATATGCATGGGTCTATTTCTGTGCTCTCTATTCCATTGGTCTATTTGCCTGTATGCCAGTATTACATTGTCAAATTTACTAAAGCTTTATATTTCTTTTTCTACTTCAAGATAATTTTGGCCATTCTTGGACCTTTTTGTTTCCAAAATAAATTTTGGAACCAGCTTATCAATTTCCGTGAAAAAAATGTGTTGATATTTTGATTGGAACCTCATTGAAACTGTAGATCAATTAGGGGAAAAATAGCATCATTCTCTTATTGAGTGTTCCAATCCAAGAACACAGTATATTTCTCCATTGATTTAGGTTTGCTTAAATTTCTTTCAGTAATGTTTATTAGTTTCCTGCTTAGAAGTATTGTACATTTTTAACTATATTTATTATTAGAGATTTGAGTCTTCAAAATTATTAAGTTTTCTCCTTGACTTTCATCTTATCATTCTAACCAGTTCAGGTAGCTTTGAATTAATATCTTGTGTTTCTTTTTCAACTTTGCTGCATCATTGAATTAGGCAATCAATTGTCTTTGTTTAGCTTTATCCAAGTATTTAGTAAAAATGTCCATTAGGGCAGTGGTCCCCAACCTTTTTGGCACCAGGGACCAGTTTTATGGAAGACAGTGTTTCCATGGACTGGGGTGTGGGGATGGTTTCAGGATGATTCAAGTACGTTACATTTATTGTGCAGTCCAACCTCTCTGCTAATGATAATCTGTATTTGCTAATATGTAGTATTAGCTATGCAATGCAGCTTCTCCTCAGTGCTAGCGTTACTGCCTCAGCTCCGTCTCAGATCATTAGGCATTATTACATTCTCATAAGGAGCATGCAACCTAGATCCCTCGCATGCGCAGTTTGCAGTAGGGTTCTTGCTCCTATGAGAATCCAGTGCCACTGCTGATCTGACAGGAGGTGGAGTTTATGTAGTGATGCAAGCGATGGGGAGTGGCTATAAATACAGATGAAGCTTTGCTTGCTCACCCTCCACTGGCCTCCGGCTGTGCGGCTGGATTCCTAACAGGCCATGGACTGGTACCAGGGCTGCAGCATTAGGGAATGGCCAAAGGTAGAGGAGGGCTTTTTAGTTGGACAGAAATCGACTATTGAATGGCTTGGATTTGGTGTTTGAAAAGCTGTGCATCTGTACAGATAGATATATTATGTTTAATACACATTTCTTTACATTGTCCATAAGCACACATTTAGTTATGGCTACCAGAAAGAGATTTTGGGTGACCACGTGACTAAAAACAAAACAAAACACTTGGCACAGTTATTTCTGCTAATGGATGGGGAGTGTATAGTAATATGGAAAATACAAAACATGATACTATAGAATAAATCTGAGAATGTGTTCTATAGTTTAAATGTATATAGCCTAGTATTTATATTTAATATTGAATTTACATTCTTTTTAATACATTGCAATTGAGAATGTGGACAATGAATTCAGAAATGTAGAAAATTTGTTTTCAGAATTTAAAATTTTCCATGGATAATTGAAAATTGCATTGACAAAATATATGTCTAGTACAGTAACTTATGTAAACATTAGTGTTAGATTAAATTTATGAAATTTCTGGTTTTTGCAAAATATATGAATTCTGCTCTAGAAGAAGCAAGGGATTCAGTCCCCCTGTCCTAAATATAGCTATACTGGTACAGGGTTTGGCAGCCTCATGGATGCACAGTTGAAGCACAAAGAAGTTTTAAAACACCCCATTCTATTAAATATGTGTGTTTAACAAATTTGCAGCTGCTGATTTTTAAATTTTGAGTTTGTAGATTGGTATTATCCTTTGTGATTTAAAAAATTGGAGAGGGTACTGTAAGAAAGAACCAGAATTATAACTTCGCATGTTGAGACTAACATGGAAAGAAGGAATTCCTGGAAATAAAAGTCAGTTGGCATGAGCAATATATTAGGGAAGTTTTGGGGCAGATACAGGAGGAAATGATGCTATTTTTAGTCTGTTTATTTTCATGAAGCTGACCACAAGGTGGGGATAATGTATATGGTCTCTGGGTGACCTGTGACATCATCCAGAATTGTAATAGAGATTTAAATTATTTTAAAGAACCTTTTTTTAAATTTTAAAGAACCTTTTTTTAAATTAGAAATTTACAAATGAGTTAGTTTGAAACAGTTATTTTCTTGCTCTATCTTGACCATTTGGTTATGCCAACAGTGATTATAATTTTTAATTGTTTCCCAATAGTGTGTATTTTAAATTCATAAAATTGCACTTTTTTCAGCCTAAGATCATTTCTATACTGTCCTCTCTCCAAAAACACCCTGAATCAATTTACATGTTGTTAATTTGAAAATTCTTTACTACTAGGTTGGGCAGCCATATTGGAAAAAGGCTAAATCTCTTTAAGGCTTTGTTGTTGGTAGCATAGAGGACAGAAGAATGTATTGCAAATTAGTTGCCATCGTATGAGGTGTTGCCCTTTATTTGGTGATCTGAGCATGTTAAATAGTAACAATAGTTAATATGAATTGAAGGGAGAAATTTTCTGAAGCAAAGGGGAGACAATTTGTATCTCGGAAAGAATTCCTTTTGTCTTTTATTATTTGTACAGTTAATAATTGCAATATTGCCACTTCACATGTACAGATATTGTTGTAGTAAACTTGAGTTGGCTAACAAAATTTCCATCCATCCTTGCTTTAGTCCAATTGCCATTATTAGTTTAGCAGAGTACTCTATAATTCCTCTACTGTAGTACTCGTGCTGTATTTTTATTTTAATTGCTTGTATTTTTGCCTTTCGAGTTAGTCAACTATGTGAGGTCAACGGTGCATCTCTGTCCTGTTCATCATTGAATTCCTAGACTCGGCACAGTGTCTGACACAGAGTTAGGTGTTTGGCAGCTATTTGTAGAACGAATGAAGGAATGACTTGAAGTGTTAAGTAGACAAAGAGGTATAGCATTGAGATCTGGTTGTTGTAGGACTTAAAAAGAGAGAAGTTCCTTTGGAGGAGCACTGGTTGTGGGTGGCCTTATCATCATTTTCTGATGATTAAAGAAGTGCTTACTGATCGGTGAGAGAGGTGTTTATCTGTATATTTAAACGTTTGTTTTCCCATGCTACTTTTCCAAATCTTGATTGCCTTTTTCCCCCACTAAAATGCTGCCTCCTAGTGAAGGCTTCCTTGATTCCCATGTTGCACTCTAGTTGTTGTAAGTGTCTGATTTTGACCACTTTTAGTGCATTGATTACTCTCTACCATGTATGATTTTTAGTGTTTTTATGCATGTTATTATTTATTCTACTAAACTATAAACTCCTTGTGTGTGAAAACCATGTCTACCCAAACCCTCCTACTTCTGAGAGTGAAAAGGGTCTTTAATCAGATGGGATGCTGGGGTAATAGGTGTGTCCAGGGATATACCAGGCAAACCTGATGCCTGGTAACTTCCCAGTAACCTGTGACTTGTTGAGTAAGCACTGGCCACCTACAACCTGTTTAAAGCAGGTGAGATGGGTATGAGCAGGTGTGGAGTCAGATACAAATTCTGGTCTCGCCGCCGTCTTATCTGTGTCACTTTACCAGTGTAGGGACTGTGGGCAAGTTATTTCATCTTGCATATCTTCATTTTAATTTTATTGGCAAGTAGAGATTATTTTCTGCTGGTTTCTTAGGCCTTTTGATTTGGAGGAAGAAATGATACAAAAAGATGCCTTTTAAAACTATAAAGTGTCATAGATATTACTATATAATTCTAGAATAAATTGAAGACTTTCTAACTTTGTTACCAGAATCTGATGAATGAAATGTTTATCTTTAAAATGGTTTTTAGGATAAAGTGTGCTTTAACACAAGGCTTTGTTTTTTTTTTTTTTGAGACAGAGTGTCACTCTGTTGTCCGGGCTAGAGTGCCGTGGCATTAGCCTAGCTCACAGCAACCTCAAACTCCTGGGCTCAAGTGATCCTTCTGCCTCAGCCTCCCGAGTAGCTGGGACTATAGGCATGTGCCGCCATGCCCAGCTAATTTTTTTTTCTATATGTTTTTAGTTGTCCAGCTAATTTCTTTCTATTTTTTTTAGTAGAGACGGGGTCGTGCTCTTGCTCAGGCTGGTCTCGAACTCCTGAGCTCAAACGATCCACCCGCCTTGGCCTCGCAGAGTGCTAGGATTACAGGTGTGAGCTACCGTGCCTGGCCAAGGCTTTGTATTAATAGTGCTAAATAAGTAAGTTAATAAATATTGTAGCTATTAGTATTATTATATTCCTTGTTCTTTTACTTTCTTTAGATTTAAAAAAATGTTTCCTATCTAAAGAAAAATAAATCTCAACTTGGTCAATCTTCTACATCTTATTTTCACTTTTACTTCATTATATCATTGTTATTAACTAGAATAAAGGGTGAACATAGCAGGGTGTAAGATTAGAATGGTGCTGAGTAATGTGAGGAGTTATTCAGTTGTTCAAGGCAATTAGTTAGAAATCCTGATCTGTGCTATTTTAATATCTCATTCAATATTTGAAATAAGCTTTATAAATGTAGGCTATACTAGAGCACAGCAATTGTGTTAATAAAAAATAACCCAACTGTAGATAGAGCATGCTTTATTAAAACCATGTGACTCTTATTTCTACCAAACAGTGGGATTGAAAACTTGATGTATTACAAAAAACACTTAAGTTAAGCAAGACACATGGAAGGATTTTGACTTGTCATAAACTTTAAAAGAAATTTGTAAGTATTTTCAAAGGAAACAGAAAAAGTACACAATTGGGAGAATATCCTAGGCCAAATGAAAAGGTTGTGAAATTAAATTTAAATATCTGATTTTTGGACTAAACAAAAGATCTCTTGCCTTTCACCAGTTTACCAGCTTCCTGTTCTTATTCACTTTAGCAGTTCAGTAAATACGAATGGCCTATGATGCATGAACAGGGAAGGGGTGGGATTAGGCATTTACGGCAACATCCCTTCATGCTAATTGAAGTGTTATCAAGTCTTCGTTTTTTTGCTTAAAGTATAAAATTACTAATCTAAATTCGTAGTTATTATGAGTTATATTCCAAAGTTGAGCTGGAAAAATATTATTTTCCAACCAAAAAGGTACCAATTAATTTTAGTATTCACGAAACAATAAAAAGAATAGGATCAGGAAGAAATGAAAATAGCTCATTTTTAATATCCAAATTTATTAGACATATAAAATAAAATTAATTTATATGAGGTATAAAAGAAATTACAATTTCAAAATTAAATAATTCCTATCATCAGTTTGCCTTAGGAGTGCCTTAGCACAGTGGTCCCCAACATTTTTCACACCAAGGAGCAGTTTCATGGCAGACAATTATTCTATGAATGGTGGGGGAGGTGGAGCTCAGGTGGTGATGTGAGCGATGGAGAGCAGCGAAGCTTGTTCATTGGCCACTCACCTCCTGCTGTGCTCCCCCTACCCCCCATTTCTAAGTTTCATGGAAGACAGTTTTTCTACAGATGAGGGTGGGGGGTGGTGGAGCCCTGTGGCAGGTCCCTAACAGGCCGGGGACCAGTACGGTCTGCAGCCTGTGGGTTGGGGACCACAGCCTTAGCAATACATATTAAATTTAAATGTGAAACTTCTTACCTCATTTTCTTTAAAAAAAACTTTCAAATTTGAATTGGTATCTTTAATTAAAGAATTGGTGTTAGAATAGGAGACTAGGAGACAGTACTGAGAGCGGATGCAGGGGCTTGAAGATTGGGTGCAGGTGTTAAAGTAAACAACCCTCAAGCTGAAGCTAACTAGAGGGGCTGATAACCACAGACAAGAACCAGCTTTGACCAGCTTGTCAGCTATCTCTGCCACCTTACTTGAACTTTGGCTAATTATATCATTTACATTGCAGTTTTAAAATTTCTCCACGCTTAAAATCAGCATGACAGTTCTGAAACAACCACGTGAACTATAAATATGGAAGGGAACTCAATTCTAGAAATTACTACCCAAATTCTAGTAAAAGCCAACCCCTTAGCCTTGGATGTTACTCCTCTCAATTAGTAAGACTTCAAAAGACCAAAACCTACTTCTTCCCAGTGCAGCTGCTTTCTTTCAAGCCTGCCTTTGCCTCCCTTGATCGCACTCTCCTGAGAGTGTACTTTTGCTTTCAGTAAAAAGCTGTCACTTGCTTGGCTTATGTGGTACATCCTGAAATTCTTTTCTCCCAGCTATCACCAAAAACCCAGAAAAACCTCCTCTCAGAGGCCACTAACATTATCACTATTATAAAGAAAAAAAAATCTTGAAAATGCAAGGTAACAATTTCATCTAAAGGAATTTAGTGTTATAACTGATTATCAATATTGGGCAATGTATTTTCTTTAATGTTTTAATATTAAAACTAGAATTTCTTTATAGGAAGGAGGCTAAAATTCATGCCCCTGCCTGATGTTTTTGTTAACTCCAATTTTCTCAATGTTATTGCTAAACCAGTTATTGAATTTTCTCTAAATATCTTCTATATTGCTTTTCTTTGATTTTTGCTAATGCAAGCAGTCTAAGATTTTACATGATAAAGGAAATCTGTGGAACTAATCCTAGAGACATCTTTGTATTTTCTCACAGAACACCTCTAGGCACAGAGAAGACAAAATACTTCATTTGCATTCTTAAACGTTAGGAACTTAGAATGAGTCTTTCACCTTGAAATGTTATTGCACCTACATTTCTGGAGGAGAAAAAAGGTTAATAACCCACTCTGGTTTACGTTAACTCATTTCTTTTGAGGATCCTGATCTGCACAAAGGGTATAGAATGTTGAAGCCTAACTACCCAGTCTCTTTCTTCTTTACAATCATTGAGACCCTGGAAGTAGATATCAGTGCTGATTACAGAGAAGTAAAAAGAAATCAGATATGCAGAAAAGAAATTGCAAATACTAGCAAACTTCACTCTTAGTCTTCTGGGAATGGAAAGAATATTTCTAAAATTAATATACAATATAGTAATTCAAATTTTAAAAAGTATAATATTTTCTCCATAAGTTTGAAAAGCTTACTGAGAAAGTACAAAGATACTCAGAGATTTACAGTTTTGTTTGTTTAAATGGTGTTTTATTAAAGTAATAAGTACTAAAAACCTCTTGTTTGCCACAAGTACCTTTGTGAGAAAATCCAAAACATTTAATAAAAATAACAACTTTCTGACTTAATATTAGCTAGTGGAAATGGAAATCATCCCACTGCCAAATATTAGAAATAGAAAGTGTTCTCTTCCTATAATGCTTACTCCCCGCCTATGCATGAGAAACAGGGCTTTATATTTAACTATATTCCTTAAAATATGCTTAACTAGGAAACTTGACTTCTGGCTGTAATTACAGTGGGGAAAGTTACCGCTGTTCTCTTTCCCTAACTGTATACTGTACATGGCTATCGTCTGGAAGTAATAGTATTACTTGAGTGCATTGTGCCAAGTAGACACTTAATGCAGAATATGCATTAGACTAAATGAAATACAACCCAGTATTATTGAAAGAGAAAGACACAGGTTCCTTTGGTTAAACTAATTCACAGTATACATAGTATACCATAAATTCAGTACAGTTTATAAGTATGTCAGTGGATTTCAACTGAACTTGCAATTAGCATCCCAAACGAATTAAAAACTGTGTTGGTTTGTAAGTTTTTATTTAGAATTTTAAAATTAATAGAAACTTTGTCCCCTTCTACTACCATCTTCCATAATATTCAAATTCCTTTAGGTTCTTATCCTAATGAACCATATAAATTAGATTCTTAATTTATAGTGAGCTGTTAGCAGTTAAAGAAAATGACTCCTGTACATGTCATGGGTTGGAGCTGAGGGCACCCTCTTCCAGGTTTTTTGCTCCTCCCTTCCTTGATGCCCCACAGTCATGCTGGGGAAAGTGAATTAGCATTCATATTCTAGTTTCCTGTCATCATGTGTTGTCACATTGCCCAGATGCAGGACCTCCAGGACAATGTGGAACACCAATAATGCTCATCCTTACCCAATGGACTGGTGTTTACTCATGATCACAAGGATGACGCTAGTAATGTTTCTCCCTTCACTGTGTTTCAATGTGCTCCTTATCTTTTATTTGCAAACACTAATAAGATGGAATCCCTGAGTGTGAGGTCGTCTTGGGCCTAGTTCATATAAAGAGCAAAATTAGAGTGTTTTGGAAGTAGTGATGTTGCGGAGACTGGGTCCTGTTCTGGCTGTTCAGGTCCAAGCCAGTGAAACCAATGTTTTTGTACTTTACAGTTTCTGTATTTAACCTTTAGTGGAAGTAGACATTTCTCCATGCTTCACTTTGTACAAAATGTCAGTCTTTGCTGAAGTATCCCAGTCAAACATGAGAATGTACTTAAAAAAAAAAAAAACCCACTATTTTTTGAAGCCAAAAAGTCTCTAGAAGAGGCTGGCAAACTGGCCTGAGAAACCTCTCACTGTCCATGGGTGCTGCTGCAGCTGCTCCAGTCCAGGTGTTGGTTTCATTCCTATAAGCTGGTGGCTACTCTGAAATTGTTTTTAAGATTTTTATTGTAAAATAAAAGAGAGATACAGAAAACCACATAAAGCAAATGTATGGCTTAATAAAGTATTATAGGGCAAACTTTAAATCATTACATAGGCCTAGACACAGACCCTTAATCCTATAAGGCTTGACCATGTGACCCATACCAACCCTAACCTCTGTCCTCTCTCTGAACATACCCATTACTTTGGCTTTTATAGTAATCATTTCCTTGCATTTTAAAATAATTTTTTTCCCCCAAATGTGCAACCCTAGACACCATGATTTATCTTGTTCATTTATTTTTAAATTTGATTTGTCTTTTAAATCTGTCCTTGTCCATTTCCATTGGATCTTCTTTTCCTTACAGTTTATCTGTTGAGGAACTTGGATGGTTGATCTGTAGAGTTTCCCTTCAGTCTTGACCTTGCTGATTGTATAATGATGGTGCAGGTCAATGGTTTCCTCCATTCTTGTCATTTCCTACAAATTGGACTTGGTTTCAGAGACGGGATCGGACTCAGGTTTGATTCCTTTGACCAAGATTGTAGGAGGCACATAATGTCATCTTAGTTCTTTTTAAGATATAAGCAGCTTACCATCCATATCTAGTAATTCATTAGATTATAAAATTTGGTATTTTTTCATTAGTTAATTGGAAAACATTTATAAAGAGACACTTCCCCTCATTTACTGTTTGATTACCCAGTGGTACAATTCATATAACAAAAGCAAGATAAATCCTTAATTCTTTACCTTTACTTAGTAGTTTCTGAGGTAATAAATTGGTTCCTTACCCTTCAATGTTAACCAGTTCTTTAAAAAAACATTGTCATGAAGTCATAGACTTAAACTTATTTTATAGGTTTGAATCTGATGGTGTTTTAATGAAACTCACGTGGTCCATTTTTGGCCAGTGAGGCTTAAATTGGCTCATGAGTATTTTTGACTTGACCTCCTGCTCTTGGATAGCCTCCTTGCGGTCTGATCTGACAAGGTGTTATATCTAAGCTCATGTTTTACATTTTCTGCTCCCGGCCTTTAATTAGCCATCTTTTCAAGATAACTTTGGTTTCTTTTAAAGCTATTTGGAGGCTGGGTGCCCTGGCTCAGGCCTGTAGTCCCAGCACTTTGGGAGGCCGAGGTGGGAGGATCGCTTGAGGCTAGCAGTTCAAGACCAGCCTGAGCAACAAATGAGACCTTGTCTATACAAAAAAAATGAAAAAGTTAGCCAGGTGGTACATGCTTGTAGTCCTAGCTACTTGGGAGGCAGGGCGGGAGGATAGCCTGAACCCAGGAGTTTGAAGGTACAGTCAGCTATGTATGATGATAGCACTGCACTGTAGCCTGGGCAACAGAGCAAGACCTTGTCCCTTTAAAAAAAAAAAATTCTTAGCTCATACTTTCTTTCCTTGAGTCTTACTCAGAGAAGTAAGTTATTTCATTTTCTTTTGGCATAAGTATTTGCTGTCAAAGCCTGATGATAATTTAAATTTCTCTTTTGTGTAAGTGACATATTCTTTTTTTTCATTTCCCATTTTCTTAAGTAGTATTGCTATAATGTATCTTGATGTGCTGGTCATTCTTGGGTTGAATTTTTCAAGTATGTTGCAGTATAGTCTTTTAATACATATTTTAATTCAAGTAAATTTCTTGAGTTACAGTTTTTAGTATTTTTTTTCTTTGCCTTGGTTTTCTTCAAGGATTCCTATTATCCATATGTTGGATGTTCTTTATCTTCAGTATTTGCCATTTTCTCTTATATTTTTAATTCATTTTTATATTAAAATTTAAAAATTTCTTTTTCTCATAAGACATTATCTATTTTCTTTATTCACTCTTATGTTCCTAAGTTCTAATTTAGTCATCATTTCTGAAATGATTTTCTTTTTCATTTCTAGTAGTATCCTGAGTTCTGCGTCTCATTTCTGAGCTTTTCTAATTCTGATTTATGCTCTTTCATATTTTGTATCATTTAAAAATGTCTTTTATCTTGTTTTTAAATAGTAGGCAATAGTTTCAATTTATTGTGTTGGTATGTCTCTGTCTTGTGCTTTTTTCCCCCTGTATGAGTATTATTCTGGTCCTTTTTTTTTTCCTTTACAAAAACATTGTATTGATTTGTAGCTGTAATGCCAGCTACCTGGGAGGCTGAGGTGGGAGGATTGCTGCATTGAGCTATGATTGTACCACTGTATTTCAGCCTGGGTGACAAATGAGACCCATCTCAAAAAAAAAAAAAAAACAAAAAAACCCCCGAATGTTGTATTGGATTTTTACTTTGATACTTTTATTTTGCTTAGTTTCATGTATAAAATCAGTTTCCCTCTATATTGCTTTTTAAAGAGCCTTGTATTTTAAAATCAGTAACATATCTCCAAGAAGTTCAAATACTTGAACAGAGATAGCAGAAAAAGGTTTATTCTGAGGTCTTGAAAAGGTGAATTCACCTTGTCATCTCCCCATTATTCTTTTTGGTGTTCATATTAACATCACTATATTCAGTGCGTACCCCTTTCTCTCTGCTACTCTATGCTTTTGACATAGCTATATTAATTTTTGAAAGCTTTCTTGTTGACTCAGTTTATCTCATATGCTAATTTCCCTGCACCAATCCTGGAACTGGCCTTTTCTGTCAGAGACTCTTTTTTCTTTTAGCAGGGAATAATGTAATGTTGAAAACCAGAATCTGGGTCTTTTGGGCAATTCAGCAGTTTTTTTCATGGTTCTCTCTTGTCTGACCCCCGGTTTTGTAATTATCCAAATATGAACTCTTGGTTGATACTGAAATATCTTGGTTGATACTTTGAATCTGAAGTGTATATATTTTAAAAATATGAATTCATAATATAGCAATTTACTAACTTCTGGTATTTCTGAGGATAAAATACGTATCATACGTTTGAATTTTTACAGGTCACAATTCTTTCACCTTTCATTCCCAACATAAAGCCTGATGTAAATGAAATCTCATTACTTCCCCAACTACTGCTCAAACTCAGCCCTTTCCCCTGTTTTCCTATCAAATTTTTTCCAGAGTTGTAAAATCACAGAACTTACAAAATGAATGGAATCTTACAGCAGTGATTTCAGCTTTTCATAATTTTTCTTTCTCTTAAGAGACAAGGTCTGCTTATATTGCCCAGGTTAGAGTGCACTGGCTATTCGTAGGCGGGATCATAGCTTGCTGCAGCCTCGAACTCCTGGACTCAAGTGATCCTCTTGCCTCAGCCTCTGGAATAGCTGGGACTACAGGTGTGCGCACCCAGCTCATAATTTCTTTTTTATGCATCACTATTAAAATATTTTCCAATAATGGCCGGGTGCAGTGGCTCACGCCTGTAATCCTAGCACTCTGGGAGGCCGAGGCGGGAGGATCACTCAAGGTCAGGAGTTCGAAACTAGCCTGAGCAAGAGCGAGACCCCATCTCTACTAAAAATAGAAATTAATTGGCCAACTAAAAATATATAGAAAAAATTAGCCGGGCATGGTGGCGCATGCTTGTAGTCCCAGCTACTTGGGAGGCTGAGGCAGAAGGATCGCTTCAGCCCAGGAGTTTGAGGTTGCTGTGAGCTAGGCTGACGCCACGGCACTCTAGTCCGGGCAACAGAGACTCTGTCTCAAAAAAATAAAATAAAATAAAATATTTTCCAATAATGATAGAAAAATGCCCACTTTTCTCATGACCATAAAACATTTATTTGCATTCAGAGATTATATTTATCATCCATGATAAATTTAAAAGGACCTTAAAAGGCATATTTTTAGAAAGAAGTTTTATTGCTATGGCATATCAAAAAGATTTATTGGTGATTAAGGGAAACCAATAATTAGATGGGTAATGAAAGATACAGGGTTAAGAGAAGAGTATCAAAAGATAGATAAAATCTGATCTCAAGTTCTAAATCACAAACTGACTCTTGTCAATAACTCAAAACTTTTGAAACATGCTGCATCACTTTGCAGTTACCATACTACCCTATTCTTGCTTTTTGATGACAG
>CAUYRT010023908.1:0-37206 GCA_963574885.1 Lepilemur ruficaudatus
GCATGCGCCACCATGCCCGGCTAATTTTTTTTTCTATATATTTTTAGTTGGCCAATTAATTTCTTTCTATTTATAGTAGAGACGAGGTCTCGCTCTTGCTCAGGCTGGTTTCAAACTCCTGACCTTGAGCAATCCGCCCGCCTCGGCCTCCCAATTTGTACATTTTAAATAGGTGAATTTTACAGTATGTGAATAATGTCTTAATAATAATAAAACCTGAAAACTAAAGAAAAGAGGTAGCTCAGCTAATGAGGGGCAGAAGGGAGAGCTGATCACTTTGTGCCAGTGTTCCAGAAGAGGGGACAATCCCTCAATGAAGGATGTTGGTGAACCAAAGAGTTTTCTGAAGTTCCTTTGTTACATCAAGTCTGCTGAGAAAGGGGCTGAAGGGGGTGTGCACGCATTGAACTATAGTGCTCTGTGCTCTTCTAGGTGAAAAGAGCACTGCATTAGGAGTCCCCTCTTGGGACTTAAGTCTCCTTATCTGGTCAATGGGGAATGGCACTGGTGTCTATGAACTTCCACTCAACATCCCTGTTTCCTGAATTGTCTCCACCAATACTTTTTGCTTGTAACACTTATTTTATCTTCCTTGTTGACTTCTAAGGGTAGAAGCTTTGCACAAACTTTTCTACACTTTCTCATTATTTGTTTCTCGTTTTGGGGAATATTTTAAGATCTTGAGTTTTATAATTATTTCTTGGACGGCTTCTTTAACAAACCTAAAAAATACTAGTTTTAGCCTCCACTGACTCAGTTGTACTGTCTTGTTTCTGGCCTGTCTCATTTGTTTCTTCTTAAAGGAGGCAGCTAGAGGTTCACTGCCTTTTGCTCTCTATTGCTCTCATGGAGAAGGTCCCACTTCAGATTAGGAGGACTGCATTGGTGTATTTATTTATTTTTTTAGAAATGCTGTCTCCTCTAGGAAGGCTGACTTCATCTGCCCAGCTATCTGTCCTCCTCAGAACTTCCAGGACACATCATACAGTCCAAGGTTCCCAGAACTTTCTGCCTTAGATCACTTTGTGTGCTTGCCTCATCCTCCTCCCCAGGTCTTCTTTACCCCAGCATCCAGCACAGGGCCTAACATGAAGAAACAAACATTGGAGGGTGAGTATGAGTACCATGCTGCTTTCACACAACTTGCACTGAGTCAGTGGGGCAAATGCTTTACTGCTCCCCACGTCTTCTGTGGCCTTCTTTATTGTATGGCCTCATCTCACAGTATGCCTCATCTCTTCTATTTCAGCGCTTAGGAAAGACTAGTTGAGGCTTCTTCCTTCCAAACATTTGCTATTGTATCCATTTGCAGGTATAGCAAATCACAGTATTCCACTCTTCTTTCTTTGCCGGTTTCTATTATTCTGATTATGAAAGAGGCTTTGTAAAGAATGCTAAGAGGGAAAATTAACATTTCCTGTAGGAATGCATTTGTCCTTACTGACAATGGGTATTTCAAAGAATAGTTGGTGTGACTGAAGTCTCTAAAATGATATTTTAACAAATACCACAAATGGATAATTCCAGCCAAGAGTAGGAATTACTCAATTGTCAAGGTGCAGTTTGTGTCATCTCCTATGAGGAAGGCCCCTCTCTCATAATGATTGTTCCCTTGGTGCCCATATGCCTTTCCCTGAACAGATCTGTCACAGTATATACACTGTTGTACTTGTTTACTTGTATGACTTTCTTATTGACAGGATTGACTGAGACTTATTTATCTGTGTATCTCTACCACCGAGTACAGCATGGGTACTCAGTAAATGATAGTTATTATTAAAATCTCCCACTAACATACTTCATGTTTTTAAGCTCTGTTATTAGGCACATATATGTTTTATGATTGTTTTATTTTCTTGACGAATTGACCTTTTGATTATTGTTATAAAAGCTCAAAAACCAAGCTTTTCAACTCTAGGTGAGTGAATGAATGATGGTGGTGATGACTTCAAGCCCGTGGAGGGTTGTTACATGGAAGAGGCATTACTGCTATAATAAAGGCTAGGCTGTAGCTTAGAGAGTGAAATAAAGTATGCCAGCTTCCTGCCCACCTCCTCCACTTCAATCTAGGCTTTGTGTGCCCCCTTAGTCTGTGAGCTTCATGAGGGCAGGGACCACGGCTTCTTTGCCAACCACCGTATTTCCAGTGCCTTGTTTAATCTCTGTCACGCAGTGCTCAATAAATATTTGTTGGTGAATGATTGTTAAATGTTATACACAAGGCCCCCTCAGGTATGAGTAGATGAGTGCTAGTGGTAGAGCCCCGGGAATAGGAGGGGACTGGTAGGGGTTGAGAGTTGGTAATAAGAGCTCTGGCGTGAGGGAAGTTCAGCTTCCTAGGAGTAAGGTCTCAGGAGTTTGTTTCTTAATATACATGAGGATCAACATGTATGACACAAAAAGGGAATATGATTTAAACTGATCCTGGTTATAAATAGTAGGGAACTAATAAAGTAAAAACTGAAACTTTGCTTTAGCAGCAAACCAGTCCCACTAATTATAGCCATTCACAAGAACTTACTAATTAAGCTTAATTAGCATATAGCACATTATTTTTATCATTAAATATGTGGCAAATAAGAGAATGTGGGAAAGTGTTATGTAAACTATAAAGCAATGTATTAACATGGCTATTATGCATCAGGTTAGCTTTGCAATGAGTTTGATTACAACTATAAACTCCACCCATTTTAAGTCTATATAGATTTGCTCAAGGACATGGTCATATGCTTGTGACTTTTAAGGCACCATCCAGAACTTTATTCCTAGATGACTCTTTTGAAAGGGAAATCACTCATTTCTATAAGTTAATGAATAATCAGTCTTTTATTATAGTTATGTTTCTTAATCTTTATTACCCATAACCCTTGTGCTTTCATTTTTGAGACAGAGTCTCACTCTGTTGCCCTGCCTAGAGTGCAGTGGCATCATCATATCTCACTGCAACCTCAAACTCCTGGGCTCCCCTTGTGCTTTCTCACTGCATCTTTTGCATATCTCCTCCAACTAGAAAACTTTACTTTCTGTAGTTTATATTACTTTTTAAAAAGGGAAACATACACACAAAAAAGATTGAATTTGCTTTCTTCAAAACATACTAATTCCCCCACCTGTATAGAAATTGCTATTGTATAATCACACATCATTTATGTCTCTTGCAATAGTCTGATTTTTTCCCCTTGTTTTCCAGCATCATCTTACCATCACATGAACCTGTCAAGTGCACTCTGTATATGGCTACTAGTGGTTAGCTGCCTGGGCTTATTGAGTGGGCTACATTTTGCGATTCAGTGGCATCAACTGGATTCATTCAGAATCAAGACTGCAGGAAAGGACCATGGCTGCTTTCAAGCAATCAATAACAGCTTTGATGGTTTTCCAGGTAAAAATGGATTTGCTTTTCAAGTATCACTTAGAAATGTGTACTTCATCTGAGAATATACAAAAATAACTACTTCCAAACAATTTGCAGCATAAAAAATGTATCCATACACTGGAAACTGAAGAGAAAAAGAGAGGAGTGAACTTACTAGTCAGCTTGCTTATAAATCCAATAGATGGCAGCAATGCTCCTTGGTGTTGGTGTAAAGTACTAGCAACTTCCTCACCTTCATAGTAAGGCCTGGCAGGTAATTTGTAAATGACATACAAGAATAGGCAGGGCACAGTGGCTCACACCTGTAATCCTAGCACTCTGGGAGACTGAGGTGGGAGGATTGCTTGAGCTCAGAAGTTCGAGGCCAGCCTGAGCAAGAGTGAAACCCTGTCTCTACTAAAAATAGAAAAAATTAGCCAGTCAACTAAAAATGAAACAAAAAATTAGCCGGGTGTGGTGGCTCATGCCTGTAGTCCCAGCTACTTGGGAGGCTGAGGCAGGAGTATCGCTTGAGCCCAAGAGTTTCAGGTTGCTGTGAGCTAGGCTGACGCCATGACACTTACTCTAGCCCGGGGTACAAAGAGAGACTCAGTCTCAAAAATAAATAAATAAATAATAAGATTTTTAAAAAAATAAAGAATAGTCCTGTCAGGTCATGAGACTATGTTAATGAGGCTAGAACAGGATAATCTTATGAATTCAGACAAATGCAAATGTTTAGCTTTCTATAGAGGAGTCTTTCAGCTCCTCTATGAATATCAAAGTCACAGAATCACAAGTCAGGTTCCAGCCTTTTCCCAGATCCCAAATGACTGGGCTTTTCTCTTCTCCAAGCTTTTGGAATAAGCAGGGCTATAAAATCCTTATCTGTAATATCTACCCTTCCACCATCCACCAAGAAAGGCAGCATCTTACTGGGGACAAGAACCTGAATACCCATCTCTTGATAAAAAGCCACAAAGAGAAAGTCTACAAAGAAGGCATTGAATCTTTGTAGTTTTATATTTTTATTTTCTATCTAGAAGAATTTCCTTTGGAGAACGTTATCTCTCCCTATTCATGTCAATTCAACCTTGTCTAGATGGTTCATTAGGGCAGACCCTGCCTTTCCATGGTGAGCTTGTGACCTGGGTCTGGTATGAGTACTCCATCCACCTGGCCACAGTAATTGTTCAGGGATAGAAATGTGGTTTAAATAAGACTAATCAGCATCTTCCCTGAGACTTTCTGGTACTGTAAGAAAAGATACACTCTCATTTTCTAGATAAAAGCCTGTAAGGACCATGACCCTGAGTAGAGAGGCCTCTGAAAATAAGGCCAAGTGGAGCAGAGGGACTGAGGAAGAGAGAGTCCTGATGACATCTCTAACCTCCTAGATGTAGGTCTGCCTTGGTTTCCTAGTCACTAAGCCATAAATTACCCAACACCTATTATTTTTCTTAAGTTTGTTTGCATTAGGTTTCTGATATTCAACCAAAACGGTTCTAATAAATATAACATGCACATTTATACAGACAGAAATGTTTCTTCTTCTTGCATATAAGAATTATATAGTGCAGAGTTCTGGCACTGTAGGTAGTTTCACAGGCATATTTTCTTAATGTATGATTTTCAAAGATAACTTTTTTTTTTTTTTTGAGAAGACAGGGTCTCTCACTGTGTTGCCAGGGCTAGAGTGCAGTGGCATCATCACAACTCACTGCAGCCTCCAACTTCTGGGCTCAAGCGATCCTACTGCCTCAGCCTCCCAAGTAGCTGAGACTACAGGCACACACCTGGTACAACCACGCCTAGCTAATTTTTCTTTTTTTGTGTGTGTAGATATGGGGTCTTGCTCAGTTGTCCAGGCTGGTCTTGAATTCTTGGCCTCAAGTAATCCTCCTGCCTTGATCTCCCAAAGTGCTAAGATTATAGGCATGAGCCACCACACCTGGCCTGAAGATAACCTTATAGAAAAAAAACCAACAAAAACAGTACTGGAGGAATTGAAGAACAAAAAGGATATAACATACAGAAAACAAGTAACAAAATGTCAGAAGTCCTTTCTTATCAGAAATCACTTTAAGTGTAAACAGATTAAACTCACCAACTGATATGGTCTGAATGTTTGTGTGTTCCCCTCAAAATTCACATGTTGAAACCTAATCCCCAATGCAATATTAAGAGATGGGGCCTTTAGGAGGTGATTAGGTCATGAGGTCAGAGTCCTCATGAATGGGATTAGTGCCCTTATAAAATAGGCCTAAGGGAACTTGTTTGTCCCTTCTTTAATATGAGGTTACAGTGAAAAGACTTCCATTGATGAGGAAGAAGGTGCTCATAAGATCCCAAGTCTGTAGGTGCCTTGATCTTGGACTTCCCAGCCTTCAGAACTGTGGGCAATAAATTTCTGTTGTTTTTTAAGTCACCCAGCCTAAGGTATTTTGTTATAGTAGCCTGAATGGACTAAGACACCAATTAGAAGACAGAAATTGACAGAATGGATTAGAAAACACATGATTCAAATATATATATGCTGTGTATGAGAGACTCACTTTAGATCCAAACATACATATAGGTTGAAATGATGAAAAAGATATTCTATGAAAACATCCAAAAGAGAGTTGCGGTGGCTATACTAACATCAGACACAATAGACTTTAAGGCAAAAATTGTTAAAAGAGACAAAGTCGTTATATATTGATAAAAGAGCCAACTCGTCAGGAAGATATAGCAACTACGAACATACATGCATCAGACAACAGAAGCCCAAAATATATGGAGCTAACATTGTTAGAATTGAAGCAGAAATACAGTCATCCTTTGGTATCTGCAGGCGATTAGTTCCAGGACCCCTTGTGGATACCAAACTCTGAAGATGCTCAAGTCCCTTATATAAAATGACATACTATTTGAATATAGCCTACATACATTTTCCTTTATACCTTATTTTTTTCAAGATGGGTTCTTGCTGTATCACCCAGGCTGGCCTTGAACTCCAGGGCTTAAGCAATCCTCTAGCCTAAGCCTCCTGAGTAGCTAGGTCTCCACATGTATGCCACCATGACCAGGTAATTTTTCTATTTTTTTTTGTAGACATGGGGTCTTGCTATGTTGCCCAGGCTGGTCTCAAACTCCTGGCCTCAAGTGATCCTCTTGCCTTGGCCTCCCGAATTGCTGAGATTATAGGTGTGAGCTTCTGTGTCCGGCCTTATATTATTATTTTTATTTTTTTTCAAATATTTTTGATCCATGGTTGGTTGAATCCACATATGTGGAACCATGGATACGGAGGGCCTGCTATAGGCAGGTCCTAAAATAACAGTTGGAGACTCCAGTATTCTACTTCAATAATAAACAGAACATCTAGACAGAAGTTCAATAATGAAATAGAAGACCTGAATAACAACACTAAATTAAGTAGGCTTAACAGACATATATAAAATACTTTATCCAAAGACAGCAGAACATGCATTCTTTTTTTTTTTTTTTGAGACAGAGCCTCACTGTGTCGCCCAGGGTAGAGTGCCTTGATGTCAGCCTAGCTCACAGCAACCTCAAACTCCTGGGCTCAAGCAATCCTTCTGCCTCAGCCTCCCAAGTAGTTGGGACTACAGGCATGCACCACCATGCCCGGCTAATTTTTTCTATATATTTTTAGTTGGCCAATTAATTTCTTTCTATTTTTAGTAGAGACAGGGTCTCGCTCTTGGTCAGGCTGGTCTTGAACTCCTGACCCTGAGAGATCTGCCTGCCTCGGCCTCCCAGAGTGCCAGGATTAGAGGCGTGAGCCACTGCCTGGCCTTGAATATGCATTCTTTTCAAGTGCACGAAACATTCTCCAGGATAGATCCTGTGTTTGGCCACAAAATAATACATTTAAGAATATCTAAACTGGCTAGACACAGTGGTTCATACCTATAATCCTAGCACTCTGACAGGCAGAAGCAGGAGGACTGCTTGAGGTCAGGAGTTTGAGACCAGCCTGAGCAACTGCAAGACCCCGTCTCTACTGAAAATAGAAAAGAATTTAGCAGGTGTGGTGGTGTGTGCCTGTAGTCCCATTACTTCAGAGGCTGGGGTAGGAGGATCACTTGAGCCCAGGAGTTTGAGGACGTTGTAGTGAGCTGTCATGAGGCCACTGCACTCTAGCCCAGGTAACAGAGTGAGACACTATCTCAAAAAAAAAAAAAAAAAAAAAATATATATGTATATATACACACACACATATATGCTAAATGAAAAAATATTGACAGAGAAGGTCACATATTATATGATTCCATTTGTATGAAATATATAGAGCAGGTAAATCCATAGATACAAAAAGCAGACTCGTGACTGTAAGTGGCTGCAGGGAGGTGGGAATGGGGACTAACTGCTTATATGGTATAGGGTTTTATTTTGGGGTAATTAAAATGGTATATACTTTATGATGCAAATTTCACCTCAATTTAACAAAAGCACCTGAAATAGCAGTCAGTATAGTAGTTACATTTTGGGATAGTGACTGGAAGAGAATATGGGAGGGGTTCCTCGGGTGTTGGTCAAATTTTATTTTTTGATTTGGGTGTTGGTTACCCAGCTGTGTTCATTTTGTGAAAACTGTTAAGCTTAATTTGTGATGTGCGTGCTTTTTTTATGGCAATACTATACTTTAATATAAAGCTTACTTCTAAAAAGTTAAATATAGTTATATGACCCAGCTGTCATTCCTAGATGTACACTCAAGAAAACTGAAAACATATGTCCACACAAAAACTTGCACACTAATATTCATAGAAGCATTATTCATTATAGCCCCAAAGTGAAATAACCCAAATGGCCATCAACTAATGGATAAATAAAATGTGGTGTATCCCTCCATACAATGGAATATTATTCAGCCATAAAATACAATGTAGTAGTGATACACGACACAATATAGATGAACCTCGAGAACAGTATGCTAAGTGAAAAAAGTCAGACACAAACGACCATATATTGTATGACTGCATTTCTATGAAATGTTCAGAATAGGTGAATCCACACAGGCAGAAAGGAGATTGGTGATTGCCAGCAGCTTGGAAGTAGGAGGTAATTGAAAGTGTCTGCTAATGGGTATGCATTTTTGCGGGAGGTGATGGAAATGTTCTGGAATTAGATAGTGGTGATGGCTGTATCACACTGAAGATATTAAAAACCACGGAACTGTACATTTTAAAAATGGTGAATTTTATGTTATATGACGTTCAATATTATAGGAATATTTCAATTAAAAAGTGGATCTTAAATATTTCATCATTCAAAATATATGTGAACTCTAGCACAACAAATAAAAGAAGTTCAAAGGGAAAAACATTATTCTAAAAAATACTCCTTTTCCCTCTGCCCATGCCCCAGATCAGTACATCTCAGACATGGACTTCAGACACCATTGGAGAATTGAGGTCTAAGCAGCAAAGCAGGGGATGGATATAGGACTATGAGTCACAGTTCAGTATATAAGCTTGTGACCAACATCTTTGATTGTCCCTGAACAAAGGAATGTGATAGCTGATGAGAAGCAGAACTGCGCTGGAGCAAAGGAAAGAAAGTGGTTGTGACAAAGTGTTGGCAGCCCTGGCACCAGGCTGCCTCCCATTGCTTCATCCACAGGGTTGTGCCTGAGGAATGAGTAGTCCTTTCTGATATAATCACAGTAGCAAGAGGCCCTGAGGTACTTTTTACCCTTTACTGACTTCCTTTTCTACTGATGGCTTTGGTTATACATTATTACTCACGAATATTCCCAAAACTTATAAAAACCATAGATTTATTTGGGCAATAAACTAGGCCTCCAGGACTCTAAAAGTACCTGGATTTACAAATCAAAAACAAAACTAGATTAATAGTTTTCTGGGTAAGTCTGGAACTGGGGCAGCTTAGAATAAACCTCAGAGTTTATGGGACTTAAAGGTAAGCTAAATTTTATTGGGTTCTGGTTCTCATTTCCACTGTGTTCTGAAGCCCACAGTCCCAAAGTACAAAGAGGAGTAAAATAAGTACCTATTGGCATTTTAGATGATCAAAGAGTAAAGGGTTTCCTTGGTGTTTTGAAATAATGCTTTCCTGCTGCTCCTGTGTTCCAGATGTTTCAACATGTGTAAAAGTAGTGAGACTGAGTGAACTTGTAGACAGTTGTCTGATATTCCTGGATGTTTCAAACACCTCCTTTGTGATTGTCTCCCCTTTGTTGAGCCTCCTTTGCCTACTTGTACTCTACTCCTTTAAGGACCTACCCAATTTTACCTTGTTTTTGTATGAACCAGTAAAGGAGGCTGGAATTGAGAAAAGAGATGTTCAGAACTGGGAACATTGGGGCCCAGGGTCCAGAAATAATAGGAAGACCTGAACTCCACAGTTTTTCACATAAGTATCATGGTACAAAATGAAAGATGGAAATTTCAGAGATAATTTGTTCAATGCTGAATGAGGTGAGGAGTGGCAACTCTAAAATGGACCCTCTATGTCCATTCTCATCTTGTTCCTCTTCTACTGGGTGTGTGTGTGTGTGTGTGTGTGTGTTTGTGTCTCTCTCTCTCTCTCTCTGGTGTTTTTTTGTTTGTTTGTTTTTTTCACTCACCTTACCATTTCCTGGCAGCTAAAATGACAGGGCCTTCTCCACAACCTATTCTCCCCCCAACAGCCATACCCACCTTCTGGAAGTCAGACCCTTGAGATGATTGCCTACTGGCCACAAAGGTGCTCATTTCCATGGTCTCTGTGGCTTCTATGCCTGCCTCCCTGGGCAAAAATGTCTGCTGTAGTCCCTCCTTTTGGAAATCTGAAGACTTCCGGAATTGCCCCTGAAAAGAAAAGAAGATAGGCAGGTGAGAGTCAATAACAATGTGATTATAATCATCTTTATGTAGGTGAGCTTCAGGAAGCCTGGATGGAACCTTAGCAGGGGCAGAGTATCAGAGAAATGAAAGAAAATAATACCACAACATGGTTGATTTTATCTCTTTGCTATCTTTCTCCACATCCTCTACTTTTTGTTCTCCCATTATGTAACTCTGCCTCTATTTTCATCCTGTTCCTTCACTTCCTTTAAGCATACTATACTCATTTCCCTTATTTTCTAAAAACTCCTTTCTTGCCTGATCCTCCACAAATGGAATAAACAAAAGCCTGAGAAGCCTTAAATCATTTCATCTTGATATGATCATCTTTTGTCCTTCTGCATGTAACAAAGACTCTGTGATCTCTTTTGTGTACCTGTATTAAATTAAGCTTTGTGAAGACAGTTATCTTGATTTATATCATTTAATGTCCAAGTGCTTGTACAACATTAATGGATATGCACAACCAGCTCAATAGAGGTAGGGGCAAGGGAGGAGGAAGAGGAAGAGAAGAAGGAAAAAATGCTAACAGGTTCTTCAAGAAGGTATGTTGCCCAGCATCAATGGGAGTAATTTAGGAGGTCTTAAAGAAAAAGGAGGACTTACTTGTAATGATGAAAAACAGATGAAAGAAGTGAAGACAGGGATGCACTGAGTATGAGACACAACTTTAAAAAAATATTATTCTTTTAATACATTAAAAGATACAGAAGAGGAAAAACCTGGCCTGTAATTCCACAGCACCAGATAACCCTTAATGACATAAACATATTGTATATATGTGTGTGTGCATGTGTACATATTTTATGTGTATATTTGTATTTTATAGAAAATGCATTTTCATGGTCAGAATGTTGAAACAAAACAGAAGATACAAACAAAAAGTGAAAGCATCCCTCCCTCCCTTTTCCAACGGCAACTTTTTTGGGTTATGATTCAGTTTTGACGAAATGACAAGAGAATTCGGGGCTATATTTTTTTTTTTTTTTTTTTTTTGAGACAGAATCTTACTCTCTCTTGCCTGGGCTAGAGTGCCATGGCGTCAGCCTAGCTCACAGCAACCTCAAACTCCTGAGCTCAAGCAATCCTCCTGCCTCGGCCTCCCAGAGTGCTAGGATTACAGGCTTGAGCCACCACACACAGCCCATAAAGTGTTGAGTTACTCCTTTAGCCAAATCAGAGAGATTTTGGGCTGGACTGACTGACTTCACCATACTTATGAAATCTGGCTGGAAGGAGAAAGGGGGCCACCTAAAATTACAGCCCCCAAACCTTTTTCTGCTACCACTAAGTTTAGTTTACCTTCCTTCTCATCCTCAGTTTCTCTTCTAGGAGCTGCAGGAGCAGTGTGTTCCCCTCCTGGCCCAGCATCACTATTCCAGAATGCTGTTGAAATAAGGGAACCACCAGAAGCCTTGATATATGCACTCACTGCTATAGACAGTGCTCTGTATACAAAAACTCAGGACACAAGCAAGAGAACAGTGAGCTTTTAGAGTGCTAAGCACCTAGCAAATATAATCAGCAATTTATAGTTTTAATCTATTTATAAATTGCTAAATATCAACAATCAGTTAACAAAAACAGCTACTATTACCACACTGATTCTCTCAACAAATTATTTATTGAGTACCCTCTATGTGCCGGGCAACTACACTGTGACAATAATTAAAAAAAAAAGTAAGCCAGGTGTGGTGGCTCACCCCTATAATCCTAGCACTCTGGGAGGTAGAGTCAGGAGGATCGCTCAAGGTGAGGAGTTCCAAATCAGCCTGAGCAAGAGCGAGACCTCATCTCTACTAAAAATAGAAAGAAATTAATTGGACAACTAAAAATATATAGAAAAAATTAGCCGGGCATGGTGGCGCATGTCTATAGTCCCAGTTACTTGGGAGGCTGAGGTAGAGGATTGCTTGAGCCCAGGAGTTTGAGGTTGCTGTGAGCTGAGCCGACTGACGCCACGGCACTCTAGCCTGGGCAACAGAGTGAGACTCTCTCAAAAAAAAAAAAAGTCAAGTGAAGACAGACTTCCTGCTTTGGAGAATTTATAATGTAGTTGGGGGAAGGTAGGAGAGACATATGTTAATCAAAGAAACATACATATAGAATTCGAACTATGCTAAGTGCTATAACATAAACATATCTGTTCATGTTTTCTTCTGAAAATTAACATAGAATAAGGGCAAATCAGGAAAGTTATAATTTTTAAAATATTTTCATTATAAATTGCTTAGGTTATCAATACTGTTATCACATACATACTTTTTTAGTTAAAAATTACATAAAATTCACTGCAAAATTAAAGATGAAATGTGCTCACAATCCCAAACTATTTTTATTTGTCCATGTTCTCACATAAATTGTTAATAAATGAATACTTTGCTTAGGTTCTCATCCTAGGATTGGTAGGTAAGCTTTGTTAAGGTGAGAACCAAGGTTTAGGAATATATACTTATTTTAAAAAACCACCTCACTTCTGTGATAGGTTATTTCCTCTTGAAACCCTCACCCATTTTTAAAAAATACACTTAACATCCCTATGGGATGCCTGTGTCCACCCTCTCAACCCCATTTTTCCTTAGTCCCTGAACCTGGCCATGTGATAGACAGACATATATTCTGGCATACTCTGCTACCAAAACATTTAACTTTTTGACTCTGTAGAAAGGTGAAGTGGCATGGCATGAAGTGGGAACATTCTATATTATTCAGCAATATCAGCAGAAACAAAGAATATTATGTGCCCTGTGAACAGAACAGCTGTGAATAGAAGAAAGATGGCTTAGAATCAGGAGGCCTTCCTTCATAAAGCCAAGTGGAACTTTTAGGGGATTATTTCTACAACTTAGGTAAAATTAGGTGTTTGCCCCAATTTAAACATAACTGCTGACCATTTGTTCTCACAGCTGAAGGAGTCCAATAAAAATTTTTCCTAATGTTTGTATAAAAGTTATACTACAAGCCACATGTAAAGATCGGGGCCCATTCCTTGCACGTGTCTTTGTCTCCTAAGATGACAACTTATTTAGTACTGTGATAACAGTGAATGAAAATAAAGATTATGCTCTACCTCAAGGCACTAACTACTGGGTTAGAGTTCTGTCCTTTCTTTCACCTGGTTTCTCTGGAAAAGTTAGATCCCACTGATCAAAGAGGAAGAAGTCAGCAACACTGCCTGCCCATACTACAGAATCTAAAAGCTCTTCCTCTGCTGGTTCAAGTAAGATATGAAGAATGCCATTCCTTTAACTCTTAGAAGTGAGCATTAATCTAGAAAAAGCCCAAGATTGGTAGATGCCTTTGCTGTCAATCTTGAAGTTATCCAGAGTACAAGAGTAACTGCTACCAAAGCTTAGGCCCAAAGTACTCCAGCCCTAGCTACTTGAACTGGTTCTGCCCTTCCTAGATTTTGCCTGTTTCTTCCCAGCCATCTCAAGTGCCCCAGCCCCTCCTAGAGAGTTAAGAATGTGACTCTCTTTTGAGAGAAAGTGAGGTTAGGATTGGAATCTGGATATGCTCAACTCCTCCTCACTCTTTCCCTAAATCCATCTGTCTCTCCTCAAACATAGGTGAATTTACTAAGTGAACAGGCCTGAAAACCAGTACAAACTAGCGTTTAAAATTCTTACGTTCACTGAATTCCTGTAGAAAACCTGTAAGAATGGGGAGGGAACAGTTCTCTGGGAAAACAAATCTCCCTGAAGCTTACCTGGGTTTAAGCTTTACTAAAGGGCACCTTTTGAGTTAGTCTATGGTTTCTAGGCCAGAAAAGTACATTGAGTTCAGGCTTCGGCCTAAAAAGCAGGCCTATAAAGATTACCCAGGCAGGATGGCCTGACACTATACACATTTGGTGCTAAGATGGAGATAATGATATTAAAGAAGGAAAACAAAACAACCCTGTGACACAGTGAAGTTAACTTGTCCAAAATCACGGCAAGGCAAATGGCTGAGGCATATTCAAGGATCTTGCTCTCCCAGATGCGTGCCCTTTCCACATTACGAAGAGAGGCCAGGATGACCTCTAAATTGACATTACCCAAGGTTCTAGAAAAATTAAATAGCCTCCCCAAACTCAACCTAAGGATTCTACAGCTCTGCACACAAAGAAATAAGAAAAAAAATTCTTAGGAAAAAAGATCAGCAATTTTGCATTATCTTTAATAGGAGGAGGAATAGGATTTTGGGACAGAAATTAGAAAATCTGAGGACTGAGTTCCCTGATTCCCAACAGCACCTTTAGCAAGAACCTGATTGTCCTAGGGGAGCTTAATTCCCAGAAGATCCTAGAGAAAGTCAACACAAGGGTATATAAAAAGGTTCTCAACAGGAAGATGCCAATACCCGACCAGTTGCCTACTCACTACCTGTCCAGGCAGCGCTGGGGCACAGACTACACAATCTAACATTCTGACATGAAGGAAACAGCTCTAAACAAGTTAAGAAAGAATGGTTGGGGGTGTGGATAGACAAGGCAGCAGGGGTTAGTTGTTCTAGTTTTCCTTTGGAGTTCAAATGTGTGTGGTTTCAAAACAAAAATCCAGAAAGAAATATGAGATTAATGCATTTATTCCAGGTAATTAACACATTAAAAATAAAGTTAAACTTGTCCAAGCCAACTCATAAATTCTTTAATCTTTTTAACAAAATATACAACCCAAAACATCACACTGTGGTGGAAATAACTTGGGAAAGGAGGAGGTAGAGGAAAAGATACATATGGGTTTGTGGAGCAGAGAATGAGTCCAATCCCAAGACAAGTTTCAGATCTTCTACCTCTTTAGAACAGAAATAGCTGCTAAACAATTTAATACAATTTAATATAAAGTGTTACTGGATCACAATACAATGAACAAAGGCCATTTCAAAAATAAAAATGATCCCCCAAAGCATATCTGCTCCTGGAACTGAGCCATGAATAAGTCTTACCGATCTGTTGTCTTCCAAAAGTGAGCCTGCCAGGTTTTCTTCCATGTTTACTAAGGCCATTTCCAAACAGGTCTGTGGGTTAGCAGGACCATCTCAAACACAACAGAGTAAGGGAAGTACAGGAGTTGACATGCCAATAAGGGAAGTAACCAGTAAACAAAAATACTACTAACGGTACATTTCAAACAATGTTAAGGCATCCAAATGAAAGCCTAAAAGATGAACAATTCTTCCTCCAAATTTTTTCATTTCAGCAAGCTTTCTGGTATTTCTCCCAGAGATCCATCAGCTGCCCAGGAAATTGGGTAGGAATACAACACAACAATTGGAGAAGTCAGCTGTCTTCCCTCCTCCCCCACATTCCAGAAATGGCAGAGTCAAAGCCAAAATACAATCAAAGCACACTATGCGGTGAGCCAGATAGACATTTGGTTTTAATGACAAAGTAGGAGAAAATAAATTGGCCAAAAAACAAATTAACAGAAATACTTTTTTACAGATATGTATAGAAGTCATGACTGATTTGTCTGGTATTTTAAAGGGAAAGAAAAAAAAGGAGGTAAATTTTTTAGCTTCCATAGACATTTATTGTAAGATGCTGACTGCATCTGTTGGTGTAGGTTCCAGATGAGATAACAAACTAGTCCTGGATCTCTTCTGGGCATCTGATTTCTAGAAGCCAATCTGATTCATCCACAAGTAGCTCTGGGTATTTATTCTTGGTTGTGAACACTGAATTCTCTCTGGTCCTGGACGGCATTAACTGTAGCTTCTTGTCCAAACATTTCCTGAAGGACCATATTGCCTCCAACTACCTGCTCCCTTGGAGGAGACCGTGAAGCTGGAGTTTTTACCAAATTCAAAGGGTTGCCATTGTCCTTATCTACTTGAGGAATTGCTACCTCTATGATGGATGCATTCGGTATTTCTAGCTGTAGTGGGCCCATCTCCAGGGAACTACATGTAGAAGGGTCACCTGGCTCAGGGAGTAGAGAACATGGTTTCTCTTTCTGAACTCCAGAAGTCCGTGTTACAAAGTCAACAAGGTCTGGAAGGCAAGGAGATGGCCCAAGGCCTGCAGGATTAATTGTTTCTGATTCCAATCTGAGTGACTCTTGTTTCTCTAATTGACAAGTTTCTTCTACTTCCTCAGGCATCATTCCTCCTGCTAACAGGTCAAGGGCCTGGTGTGTTCCCTCCAGGCCCCCTAAGCCACGGTCAATGTTTTCTACAGGAAATTCAGTTTTCAAAATGTTAGGAGAAGTGATCCTCACACTTATGGGATTAGGTGAGTTTTGTTCACTCTCTGTCTCAAAGTTAAGCACCAAGGTTTTGGGAGAATCTAATGGAAACCCAGAAAAAGATGGGATTGGTTCAAACTCAGTGGGAGTGGGGGGATTACACCCTGGAGGTGACATAGAACTTTCTTCACATACTTTCTGAGACAGGGTAGTTGGGGATCTATGTGCTGGGTCTACCCGAGCATTACAGAAATTAACATGCATATCCCCCAAATTCCCCAGGGTACCAAGCTCGTCTACCTTTAAGTCTGTAGCTTCAAAGTCTTCTAAGGCTTTGCTTTCTATTGTCACTGGTAATTCTGGATGGACATCTCGTAGCTCCAGAGCTTCCACTTCTGGTTTTTCCAGGCTCTCCCAGGTCTCTGTCTTCTTACTCTCATTCCAAACAGCCAGCTCATAGATCTTTTGACCTTGAAAGTCTTTTGAAAATTTTTCTCTCTTGAGTTGGAGGCTCCTGTGCCTAGAAGTTCTAGATGCTGATTCTGGAGCTGAATTTTCTAGCCACTCCTCACTACCAGCTGAAACTCCTTGCTCCTGGGTACTATCTGTCAAACACATAGCTGATCTGACTGGGGTTTGAAGATGCAATTCTGGGGCAGAAATTTTCCCAGATATATCTTGTGGGTTCTGGAGTAAAGATCTGGCTTCTGAAGGAAATGAGTCTATTTTTGCCTTTGTGGAAGAGAGAGCCTGTGCACTCAATTCAATCACTACTTTACTTGGAGTTTCACTTCCTGCCATCAATTTCTTGGACTGTTCAGCTTCTCTGTCAATCATTAGCAACTTAGGCTGTTCTAATTCTGCCTCCCACATGAACCTGTTCCCATGATTTAAATTAGAATCTTCTATGCTGTGGGGTCCAATGTTGGGCCCTACTCCCTCCTCAACTATCCCCTCAGAGATCTTTGCCACCCTTCCTTTTAGTTCAGCATTTGTCTCTACCTCACTTTCTCCACAATCCTCAGAATGGTAGAGCTCTTGGCTTTCTTTATTCTGGTTACCAGATTCTATGAGGTGGATTTCTACCAATTTCTGAGATTCCTTAGTATAGCAGTGTATATCTAAGAGCTGAGGGGCTGGTTCTACACCAGGTGGCCCTGGCTCTCCCAGGTCAAGCTCTGTTTTCTCCTCTGGAGATATATCCCTATTAGTGTCATTCTGGAAAGAACTAGAAGTCCACATGGCCAAAGTGTCTGTATTTGGGTTAAGAGTTTCATAAGGCCTGCTTTGACACAACCTAGTCAGAGGCTGTAAGAAGCCATAGCTGCTCCCTCTGCTCTTTGGGTCTATGTGTTCTACAACTGACCATTTCCCTAAGGACACCAGAGTTTTTGCAATGGGCTTTTCAGAGTTGTTGACTACAGTATCTTGAGACTTCTCTTGGGATGCACTGCTGCTCAAAGTAGAAGAGGTGTCTGAACTTTCAGCTCTAGAGAGGTTGCTATTTTCCCCATTGGCCAATGGACCACCACTCAGCTTAATCTCAGGGGCCCCCTTTCCACCACTACTGTAGAATATGTCATATAGGTCCTTCGCATTGGCTGTGGCTAAGCATGAATTTCGCTTCTCCAATTTTTTGGCTTGTTCACTGAACACACCTGAGAGGGGTGGTGGAGGACGGACTAACACAGAGAACAGGGTCTGGTCCCGGTCACTCTCACTCACCCCAGGAGCTGTCTCATCAGAAGGAATGGCAGCTGGCTGTGCTGAGGCCATGATGGCAACAGGCAATATTGGGTTCAAAATGTTAGGACCCAGGAGGCCAGGGCTGAGAGTCTGAGATACAACTGGGTTTGATTTTACTGGAGTCAAGACAACATTTGCTTGCGCAGCAGATGGGGCAGCTGGATGAGGTATAGCTGGGGGTGGTGGAGGGGGTGGGGGTGGAGGTGGTGGAGGGGGTGGTAACATTTGCTCCGGTATATGGGATGGCTCATTCTTTTCAGCCAACACCATTTTTTCCTCGGGAGACCCTTTTAGAATCACCTCTTCCCCTCCAAATGCTTTGGAGATGATGTCTGGAGGCAAAAGGAGATCAGCTGAAGATTCTTTAACCACTGGCAGAGGTTTAGCAGTGGTTCCAGAGGATTTGATGGACAGAAAGGTGTTAAGAGGAGCTGGTTTGCTCACTGTCGCTGAACCTGACTTGCGGAGTACTGTGGATGGAATAGGCAGGTTGGGTCGGATCTTAGTCTGCGTTGAAGTTGTCACAACAGGCATCCAAGGGCTGGTATGTGCAACAACAGTTTTCCCAGAGAGCTTGATTTTGATGGGCTTTGCCTTTCCAGCTTCAGTTTTGCCATCCTCTTTGTCCTTACTGCTTTCCATGATCTCTTCTTTAGGGATACTTGGGGCAACCACTGAACTTTTTTCCTCCTCTTTTTCTGGCTTCTTCCAGCTGAATTTCCCAAAAGAAGATGATGTTGGTGAATCCTTCTTTATCTCTTCTTTTAATTGGAGTTTGATGCTAGTGTTCCTTTTATTCTCAGCTTTTTCAAGGGAGTTCCTACCCTCAGAGAGTTGGTCTTCTAATTCCTCAGAGACTGTGTCATCATCCTTTACTTCTTTCATGACCTTTGCCTTTTTTTCTTTTTTTTCCTCCTTTGGTTTCTCACTAAGTTTGCGCTTTAGCTCACTCTGCCGTCGCCGTTCTGTCTCTAGGACCACAGCCAAGCCAGCCTGGCGGTCCAGATTTCGCCGCTCCTCATACAACGGGTTTTCGTCCACATATTTCTAGGAAGAGAAAAGATACAGGTTCAACAACTGGTCAAAATACTACAAAAGAGAAAATCTTGGACACACCACTATTAGAATTCATTTAGTAGAAATCCCTAGCATAATCTTCCTCAAGGATATAGATGGTTCTACTGGTTCAGCATCTCTCACTAGGATTGAGGAGAACTTCCTAGTGGTTATATGAAATTTGAAGTGTCAATGACTTTTTCTGGCTCTGAAGGTGTTTGATAAAGTCAAAAGGATTTACTACAGAAAGTTGGAAACTCCACAGGCTACTACAAAGACCAACCTTGTATTTCTCATTATGTTGGTGACCCTTCACGTGTTGCTCCCCAGAAATTGGATCCCCCAAAAATTCCTCACAGAGCTGGCAGTAAAATCCAGTGGTGGGAATCAGAAACTCAGAGCCTAGAAGAAGTAAAAAAAAAAAAAAGTCAAAAGAATAAGTTGTTTCCACCTACAATGACAGTAACCAAAGGAAATCCCATCACCCCTCTGCAGTAAAATGGTTATAGTATAGAGGACCCTACCTACTTTGAAGTCAGAAGTAGCATTTAGATGAATCCCAATGGCATAGGCTTCCCAATCTAATGCTTGAACTCTAGACCTCTATTCCTTCTACCTCTTGGGAACACTAACTGGTTAATTCAGGAGTTTCCTGTGCCAGCCCCATTCCTGTTGCTGATTCTCCTCAAACTCTAATTAGTACAAAGCATCTTAGGAGATTTAAAAATTATACTCCCAAACAGCCCACTACCATTTATATAAGGATCTCTCACGTTGGTATTTAATTTACTCAGGAACTCTATCTTCTATAGATCTAAAAGACATAGTAGCATCACTGGCTACCTGTTAAGGTTAAAACTTGAAAAGTTTAAAGACAAAGAAACTTTCTACTTCTCAACTGTTTAAATGGAAATCACTCCTTAATATCAATGACTTAAAATATTTTATAGTCCTTAATTAAAAAGGCAGTTAAATTATTGTATCTCTTAGTGTCCTTTTTTAACCTAGATTTCAAGTAAGATTTTGGTGCATAAGCCAATGATAATGACAGTTCTACTATATTTTAAGTGTATATGTTTAATATCTGTTTTATTTTTAGCCATATGGGTAGAGATCATTGTCTTATCGATCTCTTTCTAGCTTCAGGACCCAATATACTGTTTTGCACACAGAAGGCATTCTTATATAGCTTGGGTAAAAGGAATGGCTGTCTCATGCTATGCTGCTTCCTAGCACCTTAGTTCAGGGACACCTCTTCTTTGGCTGAACATAAGGAAATCACAAAGGAGGCAGAGAGGAAACATACCTTTTGCTGGGACAGTTATCTTGTCAGTGCGCTTTATAACATCTTGCTTGGCCTCACTGTGGGTCTTTGAAGCCCAAGGTCTGTTGTAGGGATCCAGTGTCTATTTGTAAGAGGCAGAGGCGCTCACATAACAGCACTAAAAACTCAATGACCCATTTTTCTCTCTTTTTTTCCCCCACACATAAGACCAAGGGACCAGAAGCCCTCAGTTACCCACCCCCACCCCCTCTGCCAACTGTTTAAACGGAAATCACCTGTGGAAAAGGTAAACATATGTTAGAGCAAGTACTAGAAAAAGATAAAATGAAACAAAAAATCAGGTACTCAAGGAATCAAAAGAGGCAGAAGCCTCACTTACACTTGTCATGGTGTTTAGTTACAGGCAGGTCCCCTGGACTGAGCCCTGGGGATGGTGTCTCCTTTGTTGGTATTTCTTGGCTCTTCAGATTGGGGCTCCTGCCCATATGAGAATATTTCATTTTCCAGCTTTGTAATGCACATAGGGATATAGAGGTTTGAGGGAAGTGAGGGTGATAGCAGAAATAACAGACGGCAGGAAACCTACCTGTGTGTGCTTCTTATTGTGCATATGCGTGAAGAAGTCAAACATGGTTCCACAGATGGTGTTGCAGTCTTTGCACCAGTGATTGCCAGCATCGTAATATTCATAAACAGCAGTGACCTGATCAGATTGCTTAGTAGCTGGCTGGGGGCTTTCAGCAGGCTTGGGGCTCTTAGTACGGGACTTCTCATTGTTTACCTTTGACTCCTAAAGGGGAAAAATCTGCACTTACAAGGAACTCAAGGCAATCAAGATCTGTCTTCTCTGAAAAAAGTGGCCATAATAATAGAAATATGGCCACATGACCATATTTCCAAAGCCTAAAGATGCACAAGCTGGGGGGAACCCCAAGAGAAACATGTTTCCAAGGCTCAGACTCCATAGTGCTATCGCATAGTGGAGAGTAAATCATGATGGCAAATATATTTACTTCCATATCCTAAAATATCTCCAGAAGAATACCCAAGATTATGGAAACACTGGCTTTCTCTGGAAAGGAGAAGTGAAGAATAAAAGGTAGACAGGAGTCTTTTCACTGTATACTCTCTGGTAGATGCTGAATGTGTTACTTACGCAGCTAAATACGTTAGTTAAATTTGATCAGAATGCCAACTAGGGAGGGAAGTAAAACCAAAATGGAAAAGGTAACTGACAGGTTAAACAAAGCAAATGCAGAAAATAGGTGACAGTGAATTCACTTATCACACGCATCCTGTTATGGAAAACTGGAAAGTAGGGTTGGTGTTATACACAGATAAAGCAGACAGTCATCTATGTGGGATAACTTAAAAGAATCTGGGTAAAATATTCCTAACTGCCCAAAATATCACTGTTAAGATTTTATACCTTTGTGTTAATTTGAATCCTCTTTTAAAACATATCAACTCCCTAACATTAAATTATCAATAATAAATACTTTAATATGAATTAATTTGTTACCAAGCAGGGAACAAGGCACTCAGGAAATGAGAATTTTGGTTAATGTTGGGGAATAAGGCCCAGAAAAAAAGATAATTTTGCAAAACAGAAGGTTAAGTGTGATTGAGATTCTATAGTAGACAAGATGAGGAAACTGGGAACCTGGAATATTAGCTGGGTGGGAGAAGAAGACAGGATAGAGAAGGGAAAACAATTAGGGCTTCAAAGATACTCTTTCCCTACCACAGTCCTATTCAAGAGTCACTAAAAAGATCAAAACCAACAGATAAGGGATGGGAGAGTTCATATACTACTGGTGGGAACACTAACTGGCACCATCTTCTGGAAGATAACCTAGAAACATGTAGTACATATCTCAAAATTTTGTATACCCTTTGACATAGCAATTCCACTCCTTGATATTTATCCTAAGAAAATATCAAACAACAGGTGGTTTGAATGGTTAAATAAATTTTGCTATCCATACAACAAAAACAACAAAAATCAAGGTGGTTAAAAATGATATTATACAAGTATGCTTACTGACATGGTGTTTATGATATACTGAGAAAAGTAACAAAATATACTTGAATAATCAATAAAGACATGTAAATAAAGGTAGAATGTTAAATGTCACTTTATCCAAAAGACCTTCCCTAACCACTTGATACCCCTTATCTGTTTTCCTTTTTTGGGTACTCATCATTACCTAACATGCACTTGTTTATTTATTGTCTATCTTCTCCTATTCCATGAGAATATGAACCTTGTCTATATTGTTCCTTGCTATACTTCCCATATCTAGACTAGTACCTGATGCTTTCTTGGTGATCAATTAATATTTGTTAAATGAATTATTGGAGAGTGTTTGAAATAATATACACCAAAGTATTTTCTTTTTTTTTTTTTTGGAGACAGAGTCTCACTGCGTTGCCCGGGCTAGAGTTGAGTGCCATGGCATTAGCCTAGCTCACAGCAACCTCAAACTCCTGGGCTCAAGCAATGCTCCTGCCTCAGCCTCCCGAGTAACTGGAACTACAGGCATGCGCCACCATGCCAGGCTCATTTTTTCTATATATATCTTTAGTTGGCCAATTAATTTTTTTCTATTTATAGTAGAGACGGGGTCATACTCTTGCTCAGGCTGGTTTCGAACTCCTGACCTTGAGCAATCCGCCCGCCTCGGCCTCCCAGAGTGCTAGGATTACAGGTGTGAGCCACCACGCCCGGCCACTAGAAACAACTATTATTAATACTTTGGTGGCTGGGCGCAGTGGCTCACGCCTGTAATCCTAGCACTTTGGGAGGCCGAGGCAGGTGGATCGCTCAAGGTCAGGAGCTCAAAACCAGCCTGAGCCAAGAGCGAGACCCTGTCTCTACTAAAATTGAAAGAAATTAATTGTCCAACTAAAAACATATATAGAAAACATTAGCTAGGCATGGTGGCACATGCCTGTAGTCCCAGCTACTTGGGAGGCTGAGGCAGCAGAATTGCCAGAGCCCAGGAGTCTGAGGTTGCTATGAGCTAGGCTGACGCCATGGCATTCTAGCCCGGGCAAGAGAGTGAGACTCTGTCTCAAAAAATAAACAAATAAAAATAAAAATAAATAATAGTTGTTTCTAGGTAGATGGAATTATGCATTTTGCATATTTTTCTGAAATGAACAGAAAGAGAAAGAAAATGTCAAACCAACTATACATTGTAAAGAGAGGCAAAGAAAGAAGAAACACCAAGGACAGGTAGGAAAGAAAGGTTGTAGACACAACATTCCCTACTGTTGAAATGAAAACCAAAAGCACATCCCTGGTTGGCTTCAGACAACATGAAGACTCACCCCAATCAAAATAAGAGATTATCATGGGGTGGGTGTATAAACAGAACCCCAATATATAAGTTGACTACAAAGGGCCAGAGCTTTTAAGCTCTTCTTGCATCAAAGGCGCTGGACTCAAGACCCAGGTATAAAGAGACTACAATCTTACCTGATTGAAAAAAAGCACTCTCCTAGGAAGACAAGGAGAAATTAGAGCTTGGGTGATAGATAATATAGAATACATCCTCTTTCCTATCCTTCAACATTACCTGAACATGTACTATGAGACAGACATACTGCATGCCATGGAAAATACAAAGATAAATAAGCTATACTCTTTTATCCTTTAGAAGCTCTCATTTAGTAGAGGACACAGACTTGAGAACAGTCCTTAAGTACAAAACAATGAGATAAACCTTACAAAGAAACAATACTGTATTATGTGAATGTTAAAGAAAGGTGGAATTCTGGGAATTCTTCATGGAGGAGGCAGTATTCAAGTTGGGCCTTCATGGATGACTGGGGTTGAGAGAAAGATTATTCCAGGCTTGGAGGATTAATGCAAAGTCAGAGAGGCATAAGAGCATTTTGCACATCTGGAAAACTACAAGCATTTTGAGGTGGTAGGAGTATAAGATGTAGTGTAATGTTTCTTGAGCAGTAGTTATTACTATGTGCCAGGCACTGAGCTATGTACTGGAAATTATTAAGATGTTGGAGAATAAGACAGGTATGGTCCTTGATCTTTTGAACCTTAAAATCTAGGCCGGGCATGGTGGCTCATGCCTGTAATACCAGCACTTTGGGAGGCCAAAGAAGAAGGATCATTTGAGGCCAAGAGTTTGGGACCAGCCTGAGCAACATAGTGAGACCCTGTTCCTACAAAAAAACAGAAAAATCAGCTGGGCATGGTGGTGCGTTCCTACGGTCCCAGCTACTTGGGAGGCTGAGATAGAGGATCACTTGAGCTCAGACCAGGAATTTTAGATTACAGTGAGCTATGGTGACACCACTGCACCCTAGCCTGGGCAACAGAGTGAGACCCTGTCTGAAAAAAATAAAAAGAAATCTAATTGGGGGAACACACGTAATTATATAATTACAACTGTCATAATAAATGCTTAGAAGGAAAATTACAAAGGATCATCAAAGTGTATATCAGGCAAATATAACAGTCTGGGGAACCAGAAAAGAGAGTAAGGAAAGTCATTTAAACTGAGATCTAAAGGATGAATATGAGTTAGAAGAGAGGTTAAGGAAAAAGTTGGGTTAGCATGATAAAGAAAGGGAACAGAGGGGATGACACATTTAAGGAATTAAAAGGCTAATAATGAAACTATAGTGGGCAAGGCAGAAAAAGAGACATAAAATGAGACTGAAGAGGTAGAGATAAGTATCAATATTGCTGGCTCTATGTGGCAAAAGGATTAAAAATGTAGCAAGACAAACAAGAACTGATGTGGCTTGGACTTGGATGGTAATAGAGACGATAAACTGGATGGAATTGAGATTTACTTTGGAAGAGTAACTGACAGAATTTGTAATTGATTGGATGTAAAGCACTTAGGGAGAGGCAAGCAGTGCTGTTTACAACTGATTAATCACAACCAGTTACAGATTCCTTTTTGTTCTCCACTCCCACTACTTCACTTGACAAGCCTTAAAAAATAAATAACTAAATGAAAAAGAATGCTTTTTAGATTATTGGCATGAAACTGCTGGATAGTGGTACTATTCACTGAGAATGGGTAACATGAGAGGAAGAAAAAGTTGGAGGGAGATTTAGCGCAATCATTAATTTAGTTTAGGACACAATGAATTTGAGATGTCTATGAGACAATGAAGTGGAAATGGTAAGTAGGCTGTTAGATACAAGATGCATTTTAGCTAGAATATAAACTGAAGTTATCACATGGTCTTTTAGAATAGAATGGGATAAAATGGCCTAGGGAGAAAGAGAATTCTGGTGAACTGAGCTAGGACTGACCCTGAGAAACCCAAAATATTTAAAGATCATGTACCAGAAGACAGACAGCAAAGGAGACTAAGCAGCAAGAGCCAGTGTACTAAGAGGAAAAAAAGTGTGACAAACCAAGGGAAGAAAGCATTTGTAGGATAAAGTAGTTCTCTGCATCAAATGCTGCTGACTGAACTGTATCCATTGGCTTTAGCAACATGGTGGTGACCTAAACATGAACCTGGTTGCTAAACATGAAGCCCGAAACGGGTATATACAAATTGTGAGAAGGTTAGAAGCCAAACTGGAGTGGGTTTAACACACTGACTGTCACACCAGAAAAAAATATTTTCCTGGGGGCCACAATATTTTATTACAAAAATAGAATACAAACTTTGAAAACAAAGCAATCCTTTCTAATTTAATGAAAAATTTGTTATGTTTTTATCGTTTTCTGTGCATGAGTTATATGCAACTTGAAAAATATGCCGGGTGCGGTGGCTCACGCCTGTAATCCTAGCACTCTAGGAGGCTGAGGCAGAGGATCACTGAAGGTCAGGAGTTCGAGACTGGCCTGAGCAAGAGCGAGACCCCATCTCTACTAAAAATAGAAAAATTAATTGGCCAACTAAAAATATATAGAAAATATTAGCCAGGCATGGTGGCACATGCCTGTAGTCCCAGCTACTCGGGAGGCTGAGACAGAAGGATCGCTTAAGCCCAGGAGTTTGAGGTTGCTGTGAGTCAGGCTGACGCCACGGCACTCTAGCCCGGGCAACAGAGTGAAACTCTGTCTCGAGAAAAAAAAAAAAATAGTTCACACAGTTCCCAAGGTAAAGAGACGTGTGAGTTACATATGCTTCATGAGGCCCTGGGCTCAAAACTAGTGTGAGCTAAATACAACTCACATGGCATTTAATGTGTTAAGGAGTAAATGCTAGAACAAGAACATGGAAGGCCCTGAATACTGAGGATTTTGGTTTTTACTTTGTGAGCAACAAGGAACTGCTGAAAGTCTGAAGGAGAGTACCATGATCTGATCTATACTTTAAGAAAATTACGGGCCGGGCGCAGTGGCTCACGTCCGTAATCCCAGCACTCTGGGAGGCCAAGGCGGGTGGATTGCTCAAGGTCAGGAGTTCGAGACCAGCCTGAGCAAGAGCGAGACCCCATCTCTACTATAAATAGATTAATTGGCCAACTAAAAATATATAGAAAAAATTAGCCAGGCATGGTGGCACATGCCTGTCGTCCCAGCTACTCGTGAGGCTGAGGCAGTAGGATCGCTTGAGCCCAGGAGTTTGAGGGTGCTGTGAGCTAGGCTGACGCCATGGCACTCTAGCCCAGGCAACATAGTGAGACTCTGTCTAAAAAAAAAAAAAAAAAAAAAAGAAAAAGAAAATTACTAACAAGAGTAATAAAAACAGGTTGGAAAACTAAGCTAACAAAATGGCTAGAAAGCTTCTATAGGAGCCCATGGGGAGAAAGACATAAGATAACAGAAATGGAAAATTTGAGTTGTTACCTTGTTGTTGGAGGAGGAGTTTGGGGACGATGACACTTTTTCTGGGCTCTTAGATTTTTCTGCTTTCCCAGGCTTCTCTGTAGGCTCTTTACTGTCATTTGAAGACTTCTGGGATTTATCAAAGATGTTAATTCCCAAGATCTGAGCCACTTTGTCCAGTTCAGATTGCTTCTTTTCTGCCTCTTCTGCCTCTTGTCGTAGCTCTGCAATGTCCTTCATAATGTTATCCTGAAGCCGACTCACCTCCACCAGGAGTGGGTCTTTGTGGCCATCCTTCTCCCTTCGTTTCTTGCGCAGCATTTCCCCTGAGTAGTCAAATGTTGTCAAAAAGAAACACAGGGAAACTAAGTTAAGATGAGTCATTTTTCATTTATCTCAGGGCTTATGGTTACAAAATTTTTTTCTCACCGAAGTTTCTAAGAGCAAGTAAGACTCCTCTTTTACATGGGCTGGTATAGGTGAAGCTTCTATGAAGGTAAAGGATGGGTGATTATATTATCTTTTGTGTAAGGGTTATTAGCTTAGGATCTACGGACAGGCTTCAGGGACTCCATGAACTTCCATAATAGTAAATACAAGTTTGTGTGTATGTCCCCCCAAAAAGTTGACCCATGCTCTAACTATGAATCCAGCAGCTATCTTCTTTTCAGAGAGCCAAATGATTATTCAGAGGATAAAAAACATTTAAAGTCACATATTTGACTTTATCTGATTTAAGGGCACTTTAACAATTTCTTCATTGAGTTTTAGGTTTTGCCTCAGGCTTACCCAATGTTATCTTCCATTCTAAACTGTAGGTTCTCATTTTAATTATCACAGAATAAATAACTAAATTTCTCATCTATAAGCAGTCGAAATCCATACATTTTAACAAAATTTCTCATAATTAAACTGTCCAAACCTAGACAGAAGCAATTATATCTTCTCCTACTCTCTGTTCTTTCATACTATCACCAAGCTGCAGTATTTAGAAGGCTTGTCAGGTACTTTCCTCACTGTGAACATGAATTCCTAAAAGTATAGATGTAGAGATGGAATAAAAAGTGAGGCATCATGAAATATCTTTTGGTGCCAAAAAGTAAAGAAATACTAAAAAAAAATAATGGGGAAATATCAAAAGGACACAGGAGCCAACTCAAAAGGGCTCCTGCTGGCCAAATTGGGAACAATTTGAGCATGAAATAATGATAATAAAAAATTATAACTTACTGAATGAGGAATCCATGAATTCACACTGATATAAATGAATAAACAAATGGGAGTAGGGGTTGGGAAGTTCTTCCTTACCACAGAAAGTCAACACTAGTAGAAGGTATGATGAAATTAGAAAATCACTATTCAATAACCATCATAATATTAACTGATTCAGGCAAGAATCACCAATGAATGCTAAAACTAGTGGGTGGAAGCTTGAGAAGAACTGAATATTTACATAGCCTCAAACTATCCCCCTATAAGATACTCACTAATTAAAAAGGATAAAATAGTAAGTTTAAAGTAGAGAAACCTGGCAGACACCATCTTAACAAAATGATTAAAATTAACATGACCAGTAATGAGACAAATCAACATATGATATGAAGTCAGTATCACTTCTATGGTATTCCTGCCAAAAATGTATAATCTGAATTCAATCATAAGAAACATGAGACAAACCAAAATTAAGGGACACTATAAAATATGTGACCTCTTCTCTTTTAGAATGTCAATGTTATGAAATAAAAAGACTCAGGAACTGTTACAGATTAGAGAAGACTAAAAGAACATGACAACTGAATGTGATGAATTATCTTATACTTTCATTTGGTATAATGAGTATTATTGGGACAACTAACTGGTAAAATAGGAATAAGATTGGTGGACTGGATAGTAGCATTACTTTTAATTTCCTAACGTTGAAAAATGTATTACAGTTACGAATGTAGATTCTTTGCTGTTAGGAAATACACCCTTAAGAATTCAGGAGTAAAAGAGCATCATATCTACAACTTTAAATCTAAAGGAGTTCAGGAAAAGTTACACACACATACACATGATTGAGAGAGAGAAATAAAAGGATAAAGCAAATGTAGTAAAATGTTAGTAATCTGCGAGAAGAGTACCTGAGAATTCTTTGCACTATTATTGCAACTTTAGTGTTAAGTCTAATGTGTCAAAAAATTTTTTAAAAAGTGAGGCTTCAGGTCACTGAACCTGTCTCAGAGTACCAAAACTCCTCCATTTGGGTCTCCTATTCCTATTACTACAAAAAGGCAGTCATGCAAAGGAGCTGTCTGGTACCTTGTTGTTTATGAAGCCGCTCCAACTCGGTCCTGAGATAGTACATCTTCTTCTGGCGGGCTTCCCGGTCACTCTTTAGTTTTTCCCTCTCTTCAATAACCTGCAAAGTACAAAATGGCAAGAGAGTTCTTCATCCTCCAACATTCTCCCTTTTCTATTTCTCTCTTCCAGAAAGCCTTGTGCTAGACGTTATCTGAATGTAGGGCTCCAAACACCTGCACAAAGCAGCTCTGACTTTATAGTCAAAGTGATATTTCATTCCCATCTAAGTTCCAGAATAGAATCATCTTTTATCTTTCTTTTCAGAATCACATTGCCCAGAAAATACTGTTTTTATGTAGGAAGCACCTAAGGCCACTAACAGCAACTATTAAACAGTGGTTCTGAGCCCCAAAAGGAACCATGGAGAAGGGAACTAATATGTGTTATGGCTGAGGCAGCACAGTATTACTTACATTTTATATTTCATGTTATTTAATCCTACAACCTTTTCCCTATTTTACAGTAGGAAAACTGAAGTTGTACATGATTAAGTAACCTATCCAAAGTTACAGCTACTCTTACCCAGTAAGAGTAGATTTAAAATCCAGGTATATCTGCCCTAAGCTCATGACCTTTCAACTATATTACTATCATCTAATGGAAAGAAGCAAATTTGGCTTGTCTATAATAGGCCAATGTATAATAATAGGTCTATGCATTATCAGCCTTGACTTGGGTGTGCTAGGCTCTTAAAGGGAAAGTAAAGAGAAAGTCCTCAATATCCAAACACTGTCTCTGAGGTCTTAAGTTTTATCTTTATTGAACCTATTCCTCTTTTCTCCAAAAGACTTCAATAACACTAAAGACAAGTTCAGGGAAATGGAATACAACAGAAAATTAAGAGGAAGTATTTTTTGTCTTCCCAAGGATTGGCTAAATTTTTTTTAACTGGGAAAAAATAAGATTGTTCCTCCAATTTTTCCTTTCCTTTTTTTTCTCCTCAGGTCTTAATTTTTTTATGAGCTAATCAAATTTATATACATTACATTTTTATGTTCCTAAATAGTGACTTATTATCTGTTAAAGACCTTTAAAATTAACAGTATTAATTTTTCCATTCAAAATTCTTCTATTCTGTATTCTTCATCCCTATATAATTTTCACTTACTGTTCTAAATTACCAGAATTATTAAATATTAGGGAAGCCACTGATCCCTTCCCACAGCCTGGAAACCCAAGGAACCTTAATATAAAAACTGCTTTTTAAAACTCATCATAAAAATATGTTATTATTATTCCTGGCCTCTAAGATAAACCAGAACAAGCAAAATTTACTTCTTGATTTGCTTTACTTATCAAGCAACAAGTAATTATTTGCTTTTAATTCCCATAATCATTACAGGAGAATGATCTAGAACTCACTGGGATGAAATAGGTTTACTGATTCTCCTTCACCCAACCCAATTTTGGCTCCCCACTCCATGAGGAGGTCATATTGAAGACCTGAAGCCTAACCCCTACCCAGTGTTTTAAGATAATATGGATAGAGAAATAAACTGAAAAAAAGACATTCTAGCAATCACAGTAGGACCTAGGACCAGACTTTTGTTTAGTCCTACAGATAAAACATGTGAGAAGAACAGAAGAGCTATATACATTTCTTTCGGTAATGATAGCAGCCTTCAAAGGACTTAAAGTGAAAGGGCCTTACAAATTTCTAGCCCCTCCTAAAACACAAATACAAATTTATGGTAAAGCAGACAACTCAGGCACAGGATATGCAAAGCTAATACTCACCTTCTGCTTCTGGGAAGCACGGTTCTTCTCATCAGAGATTTTCTCTGGATTATATCTTATGAGTGATGGGATGGACACCTGGACAGGCACTTGGGCAGCAGGAATTGGGCCTAGCACTGACTCCTCCTGCTTGGGCTCATCAGGAGTCACAGTAGGGATCACACGGAGATTAGGACGGCTACGAGTAGCTTGTTTGGTTACTGGCATTATCCTGTGTGGTTCTGGTAAAGAATGGTTTGCTGGTTGAGAGGTGGGGTACATGGGCCATCTTGAGGCTGCGTATGCCATGTAGTGCCTATAGGCATCAAAGGAGGCAGGTGGAATGGCAGGTCCCTGGAAGTTTGGAGGTATCCGAGCTGCAGCAAACTGAGAGGCCCTTGGCATATGAAACTGAGATAAAGAAGCAGAATGTGCAAGTCTAATTGGGGCAGATGGGGCTGATGGCAACATGCACCTGACTGCAACAGATGACTGAAATCCACTGCCAACCACCTCTGGTCCTGAAATATGACCCATTGGATGGTCAGACTTTAGGAATGGGGGGCTGTTTTTTGTGAGTAGGTAAGGATCCACAGGGGAGGCTGGGTGTGGATGAGACACCTCCGGGGAGAGAGTACTGCTATGGTGTGCATCCCTGCTCTCCAGTCTGTGGGGATCTGAGGAGCGCCGATCAGCTGAGAAATGGTGGTCAACTGAGGAACAGCGGTCAGCTGAAAAATGCCGGTCAACTGAGGAACAGCGATCAGCTGAGGAGCGTGATGATGGCTTCTTGCCATGAAGTCGTTCCTGGGTGCGCGCAGCCAGTTTACTAATCTCTGCTACTCCAATATCCAGCCCTATGGTCTTGAGCAAGTCATGAATCTTGGCATATTCAGGATTGGTCTCTTCTAGAGATTCTAGCTTTACGGCTGGAGCTGAAGAGGGCAAGGAGCTTGCCTTTTGCCTCATAACTTCACTTTCAGAGCCCCCAAGGGGCTTTGGGAGGGATTCTGCCTTTGAGTCCTCTTCTTCATCCCCATAGAGAAATTTCTCCTCATCCTCAATGTCAGGGAAGCTGCGTCGCCTTTTTTCCTGTGTACTGGTAGAATCCACCAACATGCTCAGAATGCGGGAAAAACCACTGCCATCCTGGCTAGCTTTCTCATGGGGCAGTAAGAAGTCTGTGTTTCGCTCGGGTCCCTCAGCCTTCATATCCAATTTCTCCTTGCGGCACAGAAAACCTCCAAATTTTTCTCTGAGAGGACTATTGTCTTTGGGTATCCCAGGGAGGGGACTCCATTGGTAGAGGTTGCCCTGAGGTTCCTTCAAGGAAGTCTCTACCATAGTCCCCTTGTTTTCAATCTCTGAGGCAAAGGCAGCAATAGCACCACTTAGTGGAAGAGATGGATGTCCAGAGTAGAGAGGGTGATCCTGGCTGGAAGTGGTACTGCTGGAAAAACTCTCCAGCTGCAAAGACAAAAACAACTGATTTAGCCCCTATGCAGAATCTCAGAACCCTAGTAACTGAGATAAATATTAATACTTAAATACTTTGTTCTTCCTCACGTAATAGGGGAGATGTAAGTATGTATAAAAGGGAAGTAAAGTATCCCCAGCCAGGTTTAAGATATGGGTCCTCATGTCCCTAGATGTCTCTGCTATAGCAAGGAGAAATAGGAAAAGAGGTAGATTAAATGAAATCCTCACCTTTGCCAATTTTTTATAGACTTTTTCAAAGAATCTGAATTCCAAAGGATTTTAAAGATCCCCTAGCTTGTTTGTTTTTTTCTCTATGGATCCCCAAAAGAAAAAAAACACACACAAGTGGAGCCACTTTGGCTGAAGTGGGGACAGGAAACTCTGGAACCCTAACTGATCAGCCTTGCCTTGCTTCTCTACCTGCCATTAGGCACTTCCTCAGAAGACTTTAGCTCTTGAGAGGACACCTAAAAACTAGTGGTCTCGCCTAACCATACTTTCACAGGTGAGGGAAAAAAATACCAAGGCCCAGAATGGTGAGGGGACTTGTCTAAAAATCACACAGCAAGTTGGTGGCAGAGATGAGTCTAAAATCAGAATCACCTGATTTCTTATCTAGTGTTCTACAACTCATACATTTTGTCTTCTCTTTAAAGAGAGATAAGGAAATTGAGATCACCTCCTCCCCTCACCCTTCAAGCTTCCTTTCCAAGAAACCCATATTCAAAGATTCCTATAGGGCTGTCCGATTTAAGGAAAAAACTTAAAATAGTTACTCTCCAAAATGTCTACTTAGAAAACCTATTATATGGCAATAGAAACATTCTACTGATGCATAATTAGGCCTACAGTTTCATTTGGAAAGTCCTAGAAAGTATAGCTCATAGGCATAACAATGTTGGTCCAGCATATATTACAAACATACCATTAGGGACACAGCCCCCAGGGAAGTAACCAGGCTTTAACATAGTAGAGGGACTAACAAAGACCCTAGAAAATATGCAGCAGAGACCTGCATGGAAGGCTCCATGTCCACCTCAATCCGCTTCTTCAGAATGGACTTCTTGGGCATCACAGATACTTCCTCAGGCCGATGCAAAGAATATCCTGGCTCCGACGCTGTTAGGACACCTGATAATCCAGGGATGGGACAACTAGTGCCACCACCATCAACTTCTACCAGCTCCTGACTCAAGCTCCTACTTCGTTCTTCCTCTTCCTCTCGCTTTCGCCTGGCAAGATCCAGCTCTCGAAACTCAGGGTCTAGAAACCTAGGGCTTGGGCTTCGTCTACGCTGTCGATAGTTGCGAGACCCTGATGTAAAACTTGGGTGATCCCCTCCCATGCTGTGTATCTTCTCTGTATCATCGTAACGGACTCTTTTGGCTTCCCGACTCCTCTCCTCAGATCGTACAGAGTAGGAGCCTTTGAGTTTTTCTCTATTTCGTTCTGTTCCCCGCAACAGCTCATCATGACAACTGATATGGGGACTATAATCAGATCGATGATGCAGAAAAGTTTCTCTTGTTCGGTAGTCCTCATCAAGTTGTCCCAAGAAGGGACTGAGAGGCTCCTCCTCCTGGGAAATATATCTCTCAAGACTCCGAGAGCATTGGGAGCTTCGAGTGAAGACAGAGTCATCAGTCAGATCATCCCTGAAGAAAGAGACAAGCATCACTGAATATAATGGACTTGAAAATAGCAAGAGTAGACAAAGCTAAGAGAACGACATTTGGCAAGGGGGTTGTACAGTGCTTGGGGCAAAAGACTATAATCATGAAGTCCAAAAACAGATCTATATATAGTATATAGAACATTTCCTCTTCCTTTCCCCAGGGGTGCAACAGTTTCAGCCTCTAACCAAGGGGTGATGTTACCGATACATCTATTAATAGACTCCTTAAGCTAATTTCTTTGACTAGACTTTGGGGATGCAGAGTATCGTGCAGGTTACACAACTCCACCTTAGCTAAATTTTCGCTCTTTGCTGGCAAAAGTGTGGTATGGACCAGCAGCATGAGCATTACCTCGCAATGTCTTAGAAATACAGATTCTTAGGCTCCATCCCAGGCCTACTGAACCGGAATCTGCATTGTAACAAGATCTCCAGGTATCTGTTCGCACTTAAAGTTTAAGAAACGTCAGTCCAGGTCAGTGGTTTTTAAGCTGTGTTCCACAGAGATTCTAGAGTTCTCAGGAGCTGTTAAAAGGAAGGAGGTGCTAGAAAAGCAGAACTGGCAGCACTCTGGCCCTTCTACCTCATTTAAATCTACACTAGCCCCTACCTTATATCTGTATAATATTTCATCTAGAAAAAAAGGTGTTTCAAGGTGGGGAAAATTTTTTTTAATGATCTATCTAAATCATCCTTGGTTTATTCCTACTCCTATTTCATACTATATTGAAATCTTAAAATTCCCCAAATTCTTAGGAAGAAGATGGATAACAGTCACCTGGATTCTCACAGGTGGGAAGATTCTGATTTAAATCATAGAAATAATGGCCGGGCACGGTGGCTCACGCCTGTAGTCCTAGCACTCTGGGAGGCCGAGGTGGGCGGATTGCTCAAGGTCAGTAGTTTGAAACCAGCCAGAGCAAGAATGAGACCCTGTCTCTACCATAAATAGAAAGAAATCAATTGGCTAACTAAAAATATATATAGAAAAATTAGCCAGGCATGGTGGCACATGTCTGTAGTCCTAGCTACTCAGGAGGCTGAGGCAGGAGGATCGCCTGAGCCCAGGAGTTTGAGGTTGCTGTGAGCTACGCTGATGCCACGGCACTCTAGCCGGGGCAACAGAGTGAGACTCTGTCTCAAAAAAAATAAAAAAATAAAAATAAATAAATAAATCATAGAAATAAAGATCCTCTAGCACATTAAGTATGTAATTTTAAAATAATCTAAATGAAAAATAAAAGTGCTTAAATGTCACTCACATTCCAAAGTGAATTACCATCTACAGGATGGTAATTACTGGTGTTTTCTACAGTTTCTAGTAGCTACTTTTGTTTTTTGTGAGTTTCTAGAGATGACTTTTCCTTGTTTTTTAATAGTTGCCTTCCTATCTCCGGGACTACATTAGTAGAACATCAAAAAGTTGCCTTTTCTTATTCACCAGCCCTGCCTCTGCTCAAAGTTGTACACCTCAACAACAGCTATAAATAAAGTGATAAAAGGCTATCAAGGATAAACTTTATCATATCCTCTATACCAAGAATGCCACATGTGGGAATCCAGGTTCCTGTTACCAATCTCCTCCCCAAGAATTTGGGGAATTTTAAGATTTCAATGTAACATGAAATAGGAAGGAATGGGAATAAACCAAGGATGATTTCTGAAATCAAACATAACTGGAGTAAAAAATTCTACTCTGTAGATTAGCTGAAAATAACACCTATTTCCAGCGAGGAATGTTCATGAGTTGAGTCACTCCATTGCTAAAACACTATCTAACGAAGTCTCTGATCATATTAGTGTAGGGAAATAAAACACATGCTCCATGGGTAGGGCAAGTTCGTCTACATTCCCATGTTCAGCTCCCCACTAGAACCATCCCATATCACCATCAAATGGCATACTAGCCCAAGATCTAAACCAGCACTAAATATTAAGAAGCTAGAAATAAGATGGCTCTCAGAAAGCCTGACTTGAAATCTCCAGCAAAAGGAAGCATAGAACAATGAAAGAAGCCATAAGAACATTAAAAAAAAAAAAAAACAGCTATCATGTATATATAGGCAAAAATCAGGTTGTTTATTAGAAGTTCACGTTCTCCTTCCCCTAGACTCCCAAAGGATAAGAGAGAGAACTGGCTGCAGTAAGAATGAGCCCTAAAAAAGGCCTCATCTCTTATAGCCTGAAATAGTCCAGTGATGGATACTCTCCGAAAGCCTTGGTTAAGTCCAACTATTTTCTAAAATAAGGTCGATTTAAAAAAAATTTTTTTTTTTGAGACAGAGTCTCACTCTGTTGCCTGGGCTAGAGTGAGTGCCGTGGGGTCAGCCTAGCTCACAGCAACCTCAAACTCCTGGGCTCAAGCAATCCTTCTGCCTCAGCCTCCCAAGTAGCTGGGACTACAGGCATGCGCCACCATGCCTGGCTAATTTTTTTTTTCTATATATATCTTCAGTTGGCCAATTAATTTCTTTCTTTCTATTTATAGTAGAGACGGGGTCTCACTCTTGCTCAGGTTGGTTTCGAACTCCTGACCTTGAGCAATCCGCCCGCCTCGGCCTCCCAGAGTGCTAGGATTACAGGCGTGAGCCACCATGCTCGGCCAATATTTTCCACAATAAGGGACAAAAGCCGGGGAAAATTATTGGTAATGGTTGGTGGATTTTTTTTTTTTAAAACCACATTAGAAGTTCTGCATCATGCCATTCTTTGCACTCAGAATAGGCACAGCCAGCCACACTTCAG
>CAUYRT010023909.1:0-14981 GCA_963574885.1 Lepilemur ruficaudatus
ATCCTTGCTAGAATCAGTTATATTATGGGGGGCTGAAAAACAGTGATTTTTCTAAATCTGTCCTTCTTTCTACATTTATTAGTTGGCATATTTGGTGAAGAATCTCTTTCTCTGTGTGTGTGTGTGTCTCTCTCTCTCTCAATGTACAGAGTTGAATTTGCAGGAGTTACGTTGCATGTTCATGCAACATATATGAGTTGTATGTTGATAAGACATAATTCCACTACACACTAGAAAGCATATCAGAGTAATAGTTAAACATATTGTAAAATTAGAAAAAGAAGTAAGGAATTCATCTTTAATTTATTCCTTGCCTAAATTCCATTGGGTAGAAGACGGAACTCCCAGCACAGAGTGGTCTACCTGCAGGATTCTGTCAGGCATCTTACTGGCCTGGAACTCCCGCTTGGGGTTTACTTAGAAGGTCATCCAGCAAAATGAGTGACCATCTTCTCCAGGGTTTGTGACTTTAAAATGTTAGCACGGCCGGGCGGGGTGGCTCACTCTTGTCATCCTAGCACTCTGGGAGGCTGAGGCGGGAAGATCGCTTGAGGCCAGGAGTTTGAGACCAGCCTGAGCAAGAGTGAGACCCCGTCTCTACTAAAAACAGAAAAATTAGCTGGGCATGGTGGCACATGCCTGTAGTCCCAGCTACTCAGGAGGCTGAGGCGGGAAGATGGCTTGAGCCCAGGAGTTTGAGGTTGCACTGAGCTGTGATGACGCCACTGCATTCTACCTGGCACGACAGAGCAAGGCTCTGTCTCAAGAAAAGAAAAAAGTCAGCACTGTTGTCCGCCTTGAGGAAAAGCATTTGTGAACACAGCTCATGACGGGAGGGAAGCCTCACGAGTCCACAGGCCCTGACTTTGTTCCTAACTCGAGTTGCTCAACTCTACAAACCCAGCTCAGTCGTTTTACACTCTGCCCCTCAGGCTCCCCTCTCCTGAAAAACCCAAGTCCAAAGGGGACTCTTCAGCGACTGAGGCAAAACACAGAGGAGTGACCCGGTCCCGGGAAGCCCTCCCAAGAAGCAAGCTCTCTTTGTCAGCTCCACAGAGACCTGCTGCATGGTTGCTCTAGCTTCTGTCCTCACGACCTCACTCTCAAGTGGCCAGTGGCGTCCTTCGCTGGCTGCGTGCTGAGAACCCCTCCAGGGTTCAAGTCAGGTGCCCAGACTGTTAGGGGACATGGGCTCGGGACGTTTCCTCAGTTTCCAGAAAGAATGCCCAACTCGACAGGCTCTCCACTCTGCTCAAAGCACACACTTGAGTAAAGAAAAAAATTTCATCTCAGAAAAATGTTTGTCTACAGAGAAAAAAGGTGACCTTTACTCTGACCAAGAGATGTTTTCAGAGTGACAACGTGAACCGAGAATGCCTAACTAGGAATGTGCTGCCAGCACCGGGGACCAAGCAAAGATATTCTCAGGCCTGAACCTGCCTCTACCTACAGTTTCTTTTGGCTTTTATACACTGATTCAATAAAGTTCAACAAATACAGGTGCTGGAGGGCAGAGAGAGATTAGAGCAAGATACGGTGCCTGACCTTGTAGGGTACACGGTCTGGGGGTGGGCACATGATGAATACACAGACAGCTACTGTTGGGCAGCGTATGGGCAAGGGGGACAGAACAGAACGGGATGACAGAGGGAGACAACCACCTGGCTGAGAAGTGGCAATTTAACTCAGTGCATGAGGGGGAGCCGAGGTTCTCAGAGAGTAGGGATGTTTCTGAGCACCCAACCTCTGTCAGGGGCGGGGTTAGTCATGTCTCTTGTTTAACACATTAACTGCCATGTGAGTGGTATTTAACTCACGCTAGTTTTGAGCCTGGGGCCTCATGAAACGTATGTAACTCACACATCTTTTCACCTTGGGAGCCTGTGAAAACTATTTTTCAAGTTGCATATAACTCACACACAGAAAATAAAGAAAAATAACAGATTGTTCATTAAATTAGAAAGGATCATTTTGTTTTCAAAGTTTTTATTCTATTTTTGTAATAAAACACCATGGCCTCAAGGAAAACAAATTTTTTTCTAGTGTGGTAGTCAATGTGTTAATCTTCACAATGACTTTGAGCAAGGGTATCACCCTATCTATCTATCCATTTATTTATTTTTAAAGACAGGGTCTTGCTGTGTTGCCCAGGCTAGAGTGAGTGGCACAATCATTGCTCACTGCAGCCTTGACCTCCTGAGCGCAAGTGATCCTCCTGCTTCAGCCTCCTGAGTCACTGGGACTACAGGTACGAACTACCATGTCTAGTTAATTTTTTAAAAAATTTTTGTAGAGACAGGGTCTTGCTATGTTGCCCAGGCTAGTCTCAACTTTCTGGCCTCAAACAATCCTCCTGACCCAGCCTTCCAAAGTGCTGGGATTATAGGTGTGAACGAACCACCGTGCCTGGCCACCTCCATTTTAAAGATGAAGGGGAAAAAAGCCAGGATTAGAGGACAGGTTTCTCGTTCAGTCCAAAGCTTTTCTTACTATGTCACCCTCAAGACTCATCAACTCTCTCAGCTAAAAGTTAAAATAACAATTAAACATTTTTATGCCTTTTTTCTTTCCTGTGTGATTAATTGTCAGAATGTTCTGTTAAATCACGTTTCTCCAAATTGATAATTGAATGTGTTGGAACTGCTGTATGGTGTTCTTCACACGCATGCAACAAAAAACCATTTCTTCAGTTTTACATGTTTTTCACAACTGCAACTGACTTCCTAATGTTGGTGGAGTTTTTTTCTGCAGAAGGTACATTTGGAAGGTAATTAATTTGAATAGTCATATCTGATTATTTCTAAGATGAGGCCAGGATGTTAATAAAATCATACTGAATATCTCCTCAATGATAATGAGACCCGGGAAGGCGATGGCAATGAGAGCAAGAGGGGACAGAGGTGATTCTGGAAAGGCAACGGGGTCTGATGTGGGGATGCATTTTTACTGTGCTTTAGTGGGTGAGAATAAATTCATCAGGACGAGCATCCGTGGTGAGGGAAACCCGGGGAGCAAAGCTTTGGGGCAGCCCCAGAAGTCAGAAAACTGAGCTCCGGGCCTTCCTCTGGGTATGCGCGGGCACATGCAGGTGCACATGTGTGCATATGCGTGCGTTTGTGTGTGTTGCATACAGGGGAGGTGAGGAAGCTGGGAAGGGGCAGAACCCTTGAGGGTTTAGGGGAACATTTTGTAGGTGCTTTGTCTCTGATCCTGGGCTGTCAGAGCCTCCCCTCCACAGGCCTGGAGCCCAGAACTCCTGCTGCTCCTACCACAGACCCCTCTGCTTTCTCATACCCAGCCTGGCCGACCTGAGGCCAGCAGGTCAACAGCAGGTCTTTGGGGAGCCCACCCCACTGGGCCTCGCCCTTCTCCACTAGGACAAAGCCCCCGGAAGCCCCTCCTTTTCAGGAGGCCCCGACGTGGAGCAGACCCTACGTGCACATCGCACCAGTCCTTCTGGGGAGGCAAGGCTGAGGCTGGGAAAGGGCTTCGTCATCAGCTTCGGGAAAAACACCTCAGGCCTATTTCTCTCAAAGTGGCAGCGGCATATTCAGCTTCCCAAACACCCATTACTACGCTCGTCAGAAATCCGCTCTGAACACGGCATTTCCCCCACTGGAGGTAAATTCTTCACAGCTGCCACACGTTATATTTTCACTGTTGTTGCTAGATGTTCTATTCCCGAATCGCAGGATCCCGCAAAGGAGAATTCCAATGCAGAGACTGTTCTGTTTCTGCCTGAAATGACCAACAGTGGCCTGAGGAACAAAAGACAAATCATCTTTCGCTCCTGCAGCTGGGCGGAGCTTTGTGCATGCCGTGCGAGCTATAAAACACGAATGCTAAAGAGAACGAGCCCAAGAGTTACAATAAAGCTACTTAAAAAGGAAACACATTTTTTTGCTCTAAGGAAAAATAAACTCCATTTTCTAAAGTTCAAAGAAAACTGATTAAAAACCCTGCGAATCGTCCTCACATATTAAATGTATCTGATCCCACCGTGTTCCTGTTCCACAAACAGCACGTAGGACCGGTCACACCCCTGTGGACGCAGACGGAAGCACAGTCCTCTCTCCTTATGTGTGTCTCGACCTGGCTTCGACGCTAGGCGTTAAGTGGGGTTATAGTTTATTAAGAGGCCGCACGCAGGGTCTGACCTGACAAATGTCATCTTTTAGGGAACTAGTCCTGCAAAACAGCCAGTCAGAGAGGCATTACCTAACTTTAGGAGAATATGCCGCAGCTCCTGGAGCTGGGCTGCCGAAGAGCTAAGCGCAAAGCTCCCAGACTCGCTCTATGCTGGCCGAAGAGCATGCACGCTGACTCACAGCACGCTGACTCACAGCACGCAGAACGCCCGTGTTTTGTCCCATCTTCACAGGCACCTTTTCCTGTCTGGAGGACATGCACATAGATGCCCGTGGTCTGCTCTTTGCTCAACCCAGTATTGCCTTTTGGCTACTGCCCAGCCCAAGGCTACCTCAAAATCTGTGCCAGGGACGGGGGGAGGGAAGATAAGAGTTGGAAAATCACATCATATTTGCCACTATTCCTGATGGGGGAAAACTGGAATGTCTAGATGTGAAGCTCCTGGATTATCCACATGCCCTTTCAAGAACGCAATGATCAAGAGATGACGGTAATGATTAAAATGTTGACCTTGGACATGAGCGCTTATACTATGTCTTGCCTTTCTTTGATGCAGAAAATAACTCACAAAATAGCAAGCAATGATGTGAGAAAAAAGATGAGTTCTTAAAATATTTAGTAAAAATTATGCTGCTTTTGTCAGTGATTATATAGATCATTACTAACAAGCCACACTCAAAACCTAACTCCGTTCCCAGGGAGTTTATAATCATGAGAAGGAGGTAAGAAGAAAACTTTATAATGCTCTTCAGGGCTAAAGAGACTTGAACAGATGAATTTGCACTGGGAAACTCAGCATCACATGTCAATTCTCCCTAAGTTACCTATAAACTTAAAGATACACGATAAAAATAATAACAAGATTTCTACATTTGGAATTAAACCAGCATTCTAAAGTTCATATGGAAAAATGAGCCAGCTATAACAGCCAAGGAAATTATGAGAAAGATGGGTTATGAGGGGGTCCCAGCACTGCCCCAAGGCCCACAGTAAAACACAGTAGAAGCTACAATCTGCTAATGGTGTAAGTTCAGGATCATCAACAGAAAAGATTGGAAATACGCCTAAACACACCCAGGAAATGTAACTGATGAAACAGGTGGCACCTGTACCGATTGTTTAATAAAGGGCACGGGGCAAAGGGTGGCCACCTTGGAAAGAATTATGTTGGAGTCACACCTCACACCAGGATAAATTCCAGAAGGATCAAACATTTCAAAATAAAAATAAAAAGGCCTTTCTAAGGAAAACAGAAATCCCAGAAGCCACAAAAGAAACAACCAAAAAAAAATCTGACTATGAAAACATTTTTAAAAATTCTGCATAGCAAATATCACCATGGTAAAGTCAAAAGACAAATTGAGAACAAATATTTACAATTCATATCACAGAGGGCTAATTAATTCCCCTAGTGCATAAACAACTCTCTCAAATTATTAGGAAAGAGACAAATGACAATCAGAAACAAGCAGTTAAATAGAAAAAGAAATAAAAATAGTTCTAAAATACAAAAAGATGCACAGTGTCTTTCATGAAAGAGAGACAAATTAAAACTACAGTGAGAAAGTATTTTTCACCTGCCAGACTGGCAAATATCAATAAGAGAACGCCTTATGCTGGCGAGGTTTGGGGAACACAGGCACTCACAGAGCGCTGGTGGGGAAAGGCTTGAGGGCAACAGCTTACAAAAATTTCCATGCACGTCCCCTTTGACCCAGCAATTCCACTTCTAGGAGTTTATCCTACAGCGACATGTGTTACCATCATGATGTAAACACAAAATTATTCAATGCAGCATTGTGAAAGCAAAAGATTACAAATAAAGGAAACCTCCATGTAGGAGACTGGTTAAACAAGTGATGTTGTTTATGGAATACTGAGCAGCCGGGACACAAATGCAGGCAGCGCTTCCTGCACTCATAGGGAAGAATCTCTAAGCGATACTTCACAGAGAAAAGGTGGAAGGATAAGGGCCACACTGAGGGACCGGGTCGCAGATTGTCCTGGTTGATGAGAGAACTACTGGCAAACGCAGCCGCTGCTTCTTGAGCAGGGGGAGCCTTGAGCAGAAATGTATTAACAAGAGGAAGGAAATGATGCAGCTGCCCCGGAGCTTTCCGTAAGAGGAACGCAGTTCCAAAAAGCTGAAAGAAGCCACTGTGATGGCTGTGGGTTAGCCCTGTCGAAATGGCTCGGCAGCCCTCGCCTGCACACGGAAAAACATTTCCTCAAATGGTCAACAACTCCACCCTTGTGAAAAGTCAGCTTAGCCATGAGACCTTTACTCTGGCCACACAGAGAGAGAGCACCACAAAACCACACAGATAAGCACGTTTTAGAAAGTTCTGCTAAAGCAAAGTCCATCTCTCTTTACACATGAAGGACTAATGCAAAGGACAGTGGCTGGTGTCACTGCTTAGAATTATTACTAGGAACTACCTACATACAGCTTTCAAAACTGAAGGATAAAATACATGTTCAGAGTCCTCTTGATTTCATATCGGTTTGAAACAGCTACAAGAAATTAACAGCTTAAAAATCATACATACATATCATCACAACCCTTGCAAAACTATTCCCATTTTTTGTTTCCTTTTAATCTGTATCCATTTGAAAACAGAGCATTTAGATAGTTGTAATAATAGTGCATACTATTATTACAGATACATAGATATGTAATTGTCTCCTGCTTTTTTCACTTATTCCCTGTTTTCACAGATAATCGTTATGCTAAGTTATGGGTACTGCATAAAATTCTATCTTATTGATTGGCTACAGTTAAGGGAGCAAACATTTATCTATTCTAGCCCCTTCCATGGGCACGTTACATTATTTAATCTACCCCTTGCAGCACTCTTACCATTAGGAGCCCCTTTACAGACCAGGAAGCTGCGCGCCCCAGGTCCTGGTAGGCAGCAGACCCCGCGTTTGAACTTCACGTCTGTTTGACTCGACAGCTCGCATTCTTTTCCGCGTTACACTGCTGCTGCCTGCATTGCTGGATGTTGTTCCTAATTTTTACCACAATAAACAATGCTGGTAAAACATCTTCACATATTTTGTTTTTAACCTGGTAAAACATCTTTACATATTGTTTTTAACCTTTCTCGATTTTTTTTTCTTTTTTTTCAACTTATGTGTACATAGCTTTAAAAAGTCCAACAAGATGCCCCACACTGCTCCTGACTCCGGCCCCTGAGAGGCAACTATTCTCAATTCCTGTAGCTCTCCCTACTACCCCACTCTTGCCTCCATGTTTCTAGATGCCATGTTTATCCTGCTGGTTCTTCAGTTTCAGTTTCCAACATCACCTATTGAACCTCCTACTCAGGAGGTGTGGAGGTGCTAGATCTTTTTTTCCCCCTCCACAGGGGAAAGGGCACGCAGCATTATTGGATTATAGTTTTACATGACACAGGAGCCTTCAGAATGAAGACTCAAAGATACAGGGGAAACTGTCTATTTTTATGCTTAGGTTCAACAAAGTATGAGCAGCCATGTAGAAAGAAATAGGATTGGACAAAAAGGGTGTGATCTACTGCTACTAACAATAGGTTAAGTTGGGAAACCCAGCAAGGCCTGTCTGGTCAGATTCTTCTTGGTCTCTCTGTGCGCATTCCTTCCTTCTGGGTGTTAGGCAAGACCCTCTCTGGAATGAGGGTCTTATGACCTACAATCAGACAAAGTAGGTTATTCAAGTTTTTTACGGCCAGTGCAAGCTCTCTTACATCTCCCCTAAAACATGCCTGTTTTTCCTCCCCCATTCTTTTCAACATCGCTAGAGCAATGCTTTTGGTTAAATTTCCATGTTTATAAAATTATAATTATGTAAGTATTAGCCACCACTAACTCACATATCACATTCATTTTTGAAAATTTTAAAAATTTCCCTTGGGTTATCACTTCTGCATTAGCTTAGTTTTCTATGCAATCCCTGATTTGTCTCCAAACTCTCTGGGACTTGTGAGCCTCTCGACAGTCAAAGACGTTAGGCAGTCTGGTGACAGTTTTGTTTTCTCCTGGGCATGCCACTGAGGGGGCCCCCGGTGCCTGCTTCCATCTGGAAGGGCCCCTCCCTCCATCCTATGCCCTGCACCCCGCCCCGGGTTCTGGGCCCCACACAGCCACTCTCCCATGCTCATGTCCCCCTTCTTCCACTAGCTTCTCGAGAAAAAGTGAACTGGAAAAACCTTTTTATTAGGCCCACTGTCCATATCTGAAAGTGTCTTCATAGCACCCTCAGATGGGGTTAATTCTAAGTTAGAAGCCATTTAAGCCTCGCTCCACTGCCCTCCAGCTTCAGTGTGCCATTGAGATCCATCTGTGGTCAGTTCTGACACCTGATCCTCGTGTGCGACCTGTTTCCGTACTCCCTGGAAATTTTGGGGCTCTTCCTTTATCACATGCTCCAAAATGTCATCGAGAGCTTTGATTGGGGCTTTTTTATTCTCTGGGCGAGGGTTTCTCAAGCTCTTTCCATCTGGAGGGTCGAGCCCTACAGTTCTGGGAGAGCTTTGGGAAATTGCTTTGATGATTTCCTCCCCCCATTTTCTCTGGCCTCTCTTTCTGGTACTGATGTTGTTTGGATGTTGGATTTCCTGGACTGATCCTCTCAATTTCTCTTCCACTTCCCACTCTCCATCTTTTTGGTTTTTATTCTACTTTTGGGAAGAGACCTTCCATTTTATCTTCCAATCCTGCTGTTAATCTGCTTCATTTCGGCTCCAAAAGCTCTTTCCTGTTCTCTGAATGTTCCAGCTTTACAGTCTCTTCTCCTTGCCACACAGACGCATATCCTCTCATTTCTGAACGAAAGTTACAGGCTTGCTCACTGAAGTTTACTTCAGCCCACTGCATGGTGTTTCCCTCACTTCCTTTCCTTTGTTTGCTGTATGTCTTTTTCATGTTCAAGGCTTTCCTCAAATGTCCGGAGACTCTTGGTCAATTGCTCGTACCGCAGGCTGAGGCACTGAAAAGCTGATGTGGAGCCATCTGTCTACAAAGGCAGGGCTTGTTCCGGCCACTCTGTTACTACAAAGGCAGGGCTTGTTCCGGCCACTCTGTTATTCAGAGGACCTCCAAATCACAGTGTCTCCAGGACTTTTCTCTTGGGCTGGTCAGTTTCCCCAGAGGGGAATCCTCTCAACTCCTTGGGGAGCCTGGTCATGGCTTGGGACCTTTCAAATGCAGACTCTATGGCTTGTGCCTCATCCCCACACTTAAGCTGCCAGTCTCCTGCCACGGGGGAGGCAGGGCAGTCACCTGACTGTGAGAGAAAGGAGGACACTGGGAACTCTCCACCAATTCCCATGGTTTCAGACACATGTCACACCTATCCTCAGAGGTACCTACTTGTGCCTTCAATTCCTAAGCCTTTAAATCAGCCTCATTCTTGTAGGATTCTTCCTCTGCAGGTTTGGGTTTTAGCTTTCCCTGGTCGTCTACGTCAATTTCCACTTGTCTGTCTGCTCTCTACTCATCCGCTCTCATCCTCTCTCCTGTTCCCTGTGTTCTTGAGAATCCATACCCTTCATCATCATTTCAGTGAGGATTCAGTAAAGAGGGAAGACACTGTATGTCCAATCTGCCACTTTCCATCAAGCCTTTTAGCTCTGATCTTTGTTTAAATTATTTCTTTGGATTATAACCACAGTACTGGAATCAATGTTTTTATGCCTGTATTTATGATCTGTGAATTCGTGTATTCAATCCATAAACATTTACTGAGCACCTACTATGTGTTGAACACTATACTGGACAGTGAGACTACAGGGTACAGGGGAAAAACAAGGACTATGCGGCCAGAGAGACCAGGGTCAAATCTGAGTTCTGCCAGCTCTGTGACTCTGGGCTATTCCTCTTGTTGAGTTGCATTTACTCATTTGTTCAGAATTGAAGTGAGGAGGTGGGAAAAGGAATAGTTACATCTCTTTTGCAGGGCTATTCTGAAGGCTAAAAAAAATATATAGAAATCCCTGAATTCAGTGGCTGATGGATAGTAGGTACCCAAGAACTCAAAGTATTTGTTATTTATGCTGTTGTTAATAGTAAGTTATTTCTTAATTGATCACAGGATATAGATTACTCAATACTTTTAATGCAAATGAATGTAAGTTTGATAATGGAAGCACCAGATATATCAGACAACAGAGAAGAGAACCGTAAACATCCAGGAAGGCTTCATCAAAGAGGGGGCATCTGTGTTGTCTCACACAAGGAGGCCGTGTAGAGGTAGGAAGAGATTCCAGGCAGAAGGCATGGCACGTGTGAGACACAAGCAAGAGAGAACATGTGGCATCAGGAAATGTGGAGTGATCGGATGTGTCTAGAACACGAGCCATGTGGGGGAGAACGAGAGGGACCTGATGCAGGATCTCGCTCTACAGGCAGGGAGCTGCCACTGCAGCTGAAAGCAGGGGCGTGGAGCGATCAGATTTGTGCTTTAGAAAGGTAACCTGCAAGACAAATTAGAAGGGGTAGAGAACGGAGGTGAATCTACTGCATCAGTCCAAGCGAAAGCTGGTGCCACTCAGGTGAGGCAGAGGCATGGAACGGTTAGGAGAGACGGACCGCAGGACAGACGTAAGGAGGTTCAACTGACAGGCTGTCGTACTCTCCCTGCTTCTGGACCCAGGTAAGCATGTGCTTCTTCTGAAGTTAGGCGTGGCCATGAGCCTTGCTTTAACCATTGAAATGAGAAAGGAAATGACAAAGTGCCACTTCCAGGAGCAGCCTTTGAGAGCCAGTGCCTGAGGCCCCATGTCCCTTTTTCTGTCTCGGTGGTGACCACAGAAGCACATGTTGAGATGACACCTCCATCAGCTGGGGTCCTGGTGGGATTACAATCAGCAGAACCCTCCTGCTGATTGAAGTAAACATGTAACACAAGCGAGAAATAAACGTTTGTGGTTTTAAGATGCTGAGATTTAGGGGTGATTAGTTACCACAGTATAAACTAGCTCACCTTGACTAATATGGCATCCAATTAATATCATATTGACAATACTGCCAGACTTTCCTCCGAGTATCAAATAATACTTCACACTTTAAAGTTTCATTGTTACCAATGAACAATGAAAGGCTGAACATTATTTGGTGTTTAGTATGTATATTTTCTTTTTGGGAAATTATCTAGGCCTACCCTTTACCCACTTAGCCACTGAAGTCTTGTTGACATTTGAATATAAGTGTGTGACCTTTGTGTACATTACGTCTTTTGTTATTTATACAACTGGTCTAGCTAATGATGTTAATATAAAAATAGCTACACTAACAGCAGCTGTGCTTACTGAATTCTTATATATGCTAGGTAGCCTATAAATCATCTCACATGCTGTTCCCTTTTCCATCACACTGAACCTACAAAGTTAATACTATTGCACCCATTTTACAAATGAAGAAATGGAGACTCCGCAAGGCGAAGTCACCAGCCAGTAGGGAGCAGGGCTGGCATCTGAGCCCAGGAGGGTCTCACTGAAGAGCCTGGGCCCTAGGTGCTGGTGGGCAACAGCCAGCTGACTTCTCCCTCCGCGCTGGCGTCTCCGCACTCACCCTCTCAATCTGGGGCTGAGCCTTCCTTCAGTGCGGCCTTCTCCTTCAGTTTCCTATTTTTCTCTTCTTCCTTTCCCAGCTTTTGTTTCCTCACTCGCTTCTTTGGTTTCTGTGAGCTGACCTGTTTTCTCACCTCACTGCTGAAAACACATTCTCATAAATCCCTTATTCATTCTGGCCAAGGTCTATAGCCTTTGGGCAGCGCTCGACCTTCCTGACTGTCTGTGGTTTCTGAGACCTTCTTCCGTGCTTTCCTTCTGTGGCTACCATGACGCTTCTGGTTTGGGGCTCCTGGTTCTCTGCCTGCCTTTCCTACTGCCTATCTCTGGCTCACTGGCTGGCTCTTCCTCCCACCTAACCATGGACTGCCTCAGCAATCAGTCCTCAGTGTCTCTCTTCCCCCCGGTTCCTACCCTCTTCCAATCTCCCCTATCCGCAGCTGGTCTAGAATCTGCACATCTGGCCATGAGCTCACACCTCAGCGCCACGTTTGCACCTGTCCATGTGCACCTCCCACAGATAAGCGCCGGACTAAACAGCTTCCTCTGAGAAAGCAGCTTCCCCGTTTGACTTCTCTATTTCTGCCAATGACTCTATTCTTCTTTCAATTGCTCAGTAACCTTGGCATTATCTGGGGTTCAGCCCTTTCCCCCAGTGGCCAAGGCCATTCCATCATCCACAGACACCATGTCTCTACCTTGGAAGGCCTCTGGGGCTCATCTCATCCTTCCCTTTCCACCACCACTAGTGCTCACAGGATCCAGTCCAAACTCCTCCTTTCTGGGAATTTCAGACTCCATGTGACCTGAGTTGCTCTTCCTCCCCAACAGACGGCTCTTATCACACCAGACTGTGGCACAGGGACCTGGCCAGGAAGCCACCAGACCAGCAATGGGGCCCGAAGCCCAAAGCAAACAAAATCAAAGGGCACAGCGAGCAAAGGGCAGATGGGTGGGTGGTCCAAAAGCTATGCAAAAAGCACCGAGATCATCGTTGGGAATTACAAGAGAGATGGTCAAAGTCCAGCCAAATAAAGATCCATGGAACTTCTGGCACAGAAACAGAGTGGCTGTGGGGTTAGAGCGAAGCAGGGACAACAAGGCAACGTGCCAGTGGCAAGACCTCTGCCACCTTCTTATCTGAGAAGCTGTTGGAAGGCCCACAGGATGAAAGGACAGATGTGGCTGGGTGGAAAGTGCTGGCCTGGACAGCACAGGAGTGTTCTGCCAGTGCTGCTTGCTTAGAGATTAATTTCACTGGCTCACGCTCACGCCAACCTCTGTGCCTTCTCTCCTGCTGTCCCATCTAGCCAAGCCAGCTCGTCTCTCAGGATTACGCCAGACCTCATCACCCAGGCCGCTACAGTAACGTGTCCCTCTTTCTCTAAATTCCTTTATTGCTTATCTGAGTTACTGATTCTGACACTTAATCACATGATCCCACCAAAACAATCTGCTAACTTTCGTGTGTGCTGGCCCTGCAAAGGGGCAGCCACAGGGAGCAGAGAGTTTTAAGACAGTCTCTGTCCTCAAGCCTCTCAGAATACAGCTGGGGGTGTAGAGAAACACACACATGGGAAGCTACTGTTTGTCATTAGGCAAGAGCCAAAGAGACAGAGGCAGGTAAAAGTCAGAGGATGCTGGAACAGCTCGGCTTTGCGAAGGCCTGAGGGACAGAGAGGATTTTGCTGGACACAGGAGGTAAATCATGACACACAGTAATACGTGTGCATACAGGAGGGGCTGAGTGTGGTGCACAGACGGTGACCAGACTGGAAGAGCAGGTTGCTACTAAATATTACCGACTAATTAAAAAATATGTACGTATATTCACTCAGAAGAATCTTCCTTTATTTGAACACCAAGGAAGGAAAAGTCCATATCGTGAGGGCTTGGTAGGCTTCAAATTTTTAAAACACATTTGTGGAGTTTCTCAGTCCACATTAATGTGATCTGGCTCACACTACCAGATCAGGGTCCTGCCAGCAGGAGAATTTGGTCACAGGAAAGTCAGGTTGGCTGTGGCAATGGCATTAGCACTCAGTGGAAGGATGGAGAAGCATACAACCTGCTGCTTCTCATGACCTTCTCCCCTCCTGAGAGTTCACAGACGGCTCTGGATCAACCACTGACCTCCGGGTGAAGCTTCCCGAATGGTTTGGATTACAGACTCTTATAATGGCTACCTCAGAAGCGAAGCTGTCTGGCGTGACGCCGCGCACCCGCGCTGACCCAGAGCCCTCACTCTGTGATTAGAAACTGACACAGGGTGGGGAGTTAGGTGGTGCACAGGCTGCCACGCGGCTGAGTCATCCCATGGCTCCCCGTGATACGGCGCTGCGGGCGGCACCTCCGGCAGATAAGAAGCCTCTGAGGAGGGCCCAGCCCTCGGCAGGGGCGCTTCTCAGCCTGGCCACAGACACTCGCTAGGGTGGCAATGGCATCGCATTCAGTCATGGGTAAAATCGAGTGTTCCAGGACTATAGTTTTCTGTCTGAGTAGTGGCCTCCTAGAATTGCGTGGAGGGGTAGATTTCCTTCCAAACCCAGGACAATGCTTTCCTGAGTAACTATTATGCTACCTAATAGATTCTGACCCTACAGCCCAGGTCCTCCACCAGACTGCAGCTGCACGGAAGGTACTGCTGATGCTGCTGCAGAGGCCTGGGCCTCCGAAGTCAGTCGCTTCGCTCGCCGCTGCTCGGACAGAGACAGAGTGCACACTGCAGCCGGCTCCCCACGCTCCGCGCGCTGGGTGACAGCCCGGGGCTGGGAGTTCAGACACCACGCTTACTTACCCTCGAGAACATACTTGCCAAGTCAGCTCACTGTCTTAATTATGTTTTACCAATAAAGTACACACTACTCTGTAGTATAAAGTGTGCTGCCCTGTCATAGTGAAGGGGACAGCTGAGAAGTGAGCAGAGAAATATAGTAGTTTGAGGCCGGGCGCGGTGGCTCACGCCTGTAATCCTAGCACTCTGGGAGGCCGAGGTGGGCAGATCACTCAAGGTCAGGAGTTCGAAACCAGCCTGAGCAAGAGCGAGACCCCGTCTCTACTATAAATAGAAAGAAATTAATCGGTCAACTAAAAATATATAGAAAAAAATTAGCCGGGCATGGTGGCGCGTGCCTGTAGTCCCAGCTACTTGGGAGGCTGAGGCAGAAGGATTGCTTGAGCCCAGGAGTTTGAGGTTGCTGTGAGCTAGGCTGACACCACGGCACTCACTCTAGCCTGGGCAGCTGAGTGAGACTCTGTCTCAAAAAAAAAAAAAAAGAAAGA